>CAUYSK010029955.1:0-113540 GCA_963575035.1 Avahi laniger
AAACTGGACAAATTCCTTGAAAGACCCTAATTACCAAAGCTTGTGCAAGAAGAAATAGATAACTTGAACAGACTTGCATAATATCTATTAAAACTTTGAATTTATAGTTAAAAACCTTCCTACAAAGAAAACTTCCTGGCCAGGCGTGGTGGCTCACACCTGTAATCCTAGCACTCTGGGAGGCCGAGGCAGGCAGATTGTTTGAGTTCAGGAGTTCGAAACCAGCCTGAGCAAGAGCGAGACCCCATCTCTACTAAAAATAGAAAGAAATTAATTGGACAACTAAAAATACATAGAAAAAATTAGCCGGGCATGGTGGCGCATGTCTGTAGTCCCAGCTACCTGGGAGGCTGAGGCAGAAGGATCGCTTGAGCCCACGAGTTTGAGGTTGCTGTGAGCTAGGCTAACACCACGGCACTCACTCTAGCCAGGGCAACTCTGTCTCAAAAAAAAAAAAAAAAAGCAGATGTTTTACAAGATAAGATGAAGGAGGTGAGAAAGTATTGATAATGGCTTTGGAAATAATTTGGAAAGCAGAGTTTGCCAAAGCTCTTTGTCATATTTGTTCAGTGTAAGCATGTGTGTGATATGAGTACATGTTTTGATCCTGGAAGTCATTTCTTCCTCATTGAATCTCTGTGATTTGTTTGTATCTTGCTCACAGCAATTAATGGCTGTTAGCACATTCTCTCTCAAGTCAGCTATTTCTGTACATATCTTAAATCTTCTACAGCAGTAGCTTCTAAAGCATGCTATGGATAATTCTTGGTGCAATTCAAGATTGTAAGTGATGCATACACATCTTTATTTTAACGACTATAAAGATATATCACTAGTGTATTATTCATGTGATTTTTACAGTTATTGCTTGGGAATAGTAGTGGCAACCATGGGGTAATTTGAGAGAACTTTAACCCTGCAATACCCTGATTATCTCATTTATAACCACTCTTCCCCATGCTTTGATAAGGAATCGTATGTAAACTGCTGTGCAAATACAGCTCTGTGCTTCTCTCAATCCCAACCAATTTGCCATCCTTTAAGCCTCTCATCTATAGAAATCGAGTACCAGGTTAATTTTTAAAGAAACATGAAAGAAAATGGCAGTATAACTATGAGTGAACATTGAAGTCTGGAAAATGCTGTTCTCCTGGATTGTATAGCCTTTTAATTCAGGCACTGTCTGACTCATCTTTGATTCCAGAATATACAGTGAGTGTACAATATATCTTAAATTAGTGATTTAAAAAACTTAAATTTGTTTTTTTTTTTTTTTAGTTTCTGTCCTTCTGAAATTCTAACAGAAATTTAATTGCTATTTTTCCGGTAATGCTTACATGACATATCCAAAACCTTGCAGGCAATCAAATTATGCTGAAATCTGAAGAGATTTTTATTCTTTTGAAGTGATCAAGACTAACCTGCTAACTATAATACTTAACTACTTGATTTCATCTTGATCTTTAAAGTTAGACAAAAGGTTGCCAATTGAATTGGAATTTTTTCTTTGTTATAAAATCTGAAAATTACAATGAATCAAAAGTGCTTATTCAAGAATCAACATGGATATATAGATGAGCATATTAATATTTTAACTAATAAGAGCCTCCCTCACTCTACCAAACCTAGATCCCTTAACAAGCTACATGTGGTCACCCTTCCAAATAATTTACTCGACAAGAATATCAGGAAAGGAAAGATTGTGAAGAAATTCACCTATACGGGCCATTTTTAATAATCTCAAATTCAGAACTCTAGGTACTAAAAACATAAGACATACCAGTTAAATTTGTTATTAGTTTTTAACGAACATGCCATAATATAGTCTTTCAAACAGTGATTGTTTCCTTTAAAATAATTGCTTTAAGAGAATAAATGCAGAGTCCAGTAAGGCCTCCATCATTAAAACACGTTTGCATCTTTGCCTTTATTTCTTAAATCAGTGGCACATTCTTTTCGGTATTTTTTTTACGGTAAATTTTTATCCACTGTGATTAGATTTGGTTTCTGAAAATGGATTGGGCTCATGCGGAGCCCAATCTGAAGTAGGTTAAAAAAAAAAAAAAACTGAGTAAAATCTTTTTCATTAGTGATTCACTAGAAATATAAAATTTTATACAATAAAATATCAATGAGATAAGGGGAAATGTATCAGTACTATTAGAAAAACTGCTCAAAGAGCTTCAAATGGTCTTATCTAGCACAGCATTTTCATTAGTCCGTTAATCTGGTAAATGAGTATTATATGGATATCCCAAATGTCACCATACATAGGGAAAATGGAAAATTGTAGCTATTATATATGTGCCTTTATTTACAAAATATCCATTATGAAATTTTACAAATTTTTTCCTAAATTTTGGGACACCCTATAGTATCATTGTATCAATTTGGATTTCCTGTGGTAAAACTAATTTGTATAGTTAGAAGTACTGGTTTTTCACTGGTTCTGTCCAGATAGATTAGAATCATAAAATGCTAGTTCTAAGAGGACTGAGAGATGATCTGATCCAGCCCCCTCATTTTTTTGCATGAAGAAACTGAGAATACAAGAGTAGCAGTCTTCTCTTTCCCAGCTTCCACCATAGCAAATTTTAATTTCTACACTTTTGTCAAGAAATGATCATATATGAGTTCCTTAGTACAGTTGGCACCATGCTAAATTGTGAAGTATTTGGATGGGTAGATGGAAAGAAGAATAGATAGAAGAAATCAAAACCTCACCCTCATGGAAATTAAAATTTAAAATTGTCCCAATTGACTTTCAAATAGAAATAAAGTTTACTGAAGAAGAGATTAAGCTTTCTTGAGCACTGGTGGAGAATTGGGAATTCAAAACGGGGCAGAAATGAAGGGACAGTGCATTGTTAGGTTAGAGACAAATTCAGAAAAAAAGTTCTGCCACAGTTTCAGAAATACATACATGTTTCTTCCTTCTCTCCAGGGGAATGGTTGGATAAATTAAAATTTGAAAAGATTAAATGTATCATTTGTCTAATAAACTTTGAACTTCTAATATCCCTGAGAGAAAAATGCATGGTGGGCATCATTAAATATTAATCACTAGAGATCAGTTTAGCAAAGAAATTTAGTTAGGTTGGAACAGCTTTTAAGAAACCAATTACAGTGTGGGTTATGAAAAAGAAGTGGAAGAAGCCCAGGGAAAATATTAGAAAATGCAAGTCCCTTCACCCAATGGAATTTTTGCAGAGAATTCTGGCTAACCGTCTAGTTGAGACTTAAGATGGCAATGAAAATAGGCCCTTGTGCTGAGGATATGCTAAAAAGCAAAAGCTAGGATTATTAAAATTGCAAAGAAACTTCGTAACAAATGTTTTATTTTTAATACTTAAGTATTTGATTCAAAGATAGATAGGAGTTAGAAAGAAACACTCATTTTATGGTCACTTTGTAAAATTTACTTATATGGAAATTCCCCAAATTAAATATCAATATAGATTTGGAAAAGAAAATATTTTTTTCATGTTTTGTTATGTTGATTATTCAAAGGGATTATGAAATTGTTTTCATTTAGGGAAGTCTTATAAGGTTAATTTTGCTAGTTCTATTTCAAGGTAATATGGGGGATTCTGACAGTTTTTTGAAGACTTATAAAATGTTAGAACTTAAAGACATATTAGAATTCAACCTCCTCATTTTTCATGTATGAAAAAAAGAAATGAAAGTGGTTGAATGAGGAGTAAGTCAGCGATTGTAAAGAGAAGGGATAACAGTCCTACATGTATATTCACCTGTAAACAAAGTATCAAACTATGTGAAGCAAAAACTATTAGAACCGTAAGGAAAATGAGACAAATCCATAATTATAGTTGGAGATATCAACACTCCGTTCTCAGTAGTTGATAAAACAACAGGCAGAAATCAGTAAAGATACTAAGACTTGAACAATACTATCAACCAACCGAACCTAACTGACACTTACAGAATACTTCCCCCCAACAACAGCTAATTGCATATATTTTTTCAAGTGCACATTGGACATTTTCCAAGATAAACTATATTTTGGGTGATAAAACAAATCTCAATAAATTTAGGATGCTTGAAATTATGCAGAATATGTTGTCTACCCACAACAGAGTGAAACTAGAAATCAATAGCAGAAAGATACCTGGGAAGTTCCCAAGTATTCAGAAATTAAAAAATATACTTGTTAATAATCCATGGATGGGTCAGGGAAGAAATCAAAAGGAAAATTAGAAAATTTTTTAACTACATGAAAATAAAAGCACAATTTATTAAGTTTTTTAGTGGGATCAACTAAAAAGTGCTTGGAGGGAAATCTGTAACATTAAATGTGAGTATTACAAAAGAAGAAAGATCTAATCAATAATTTAATCTTCCATTATAAGAAACTAGAAAACAAAGAGCAAATTAAAGTCAAAGTAAGTGAAAGTAAGGAAATAGTAAAGATAAGATCAGAAATCAATGAAATAAAAAGTGGAAAAATAAGAAAAGTAAACCAAAATTGGGCTGATTGAAAAAATTAATGAAATTTAAGAACCCCTAGCCAGACCAATTAGGAAAAAAGAGAAGCTAATGGTCAATATTAGGAATGAAAGAGAAACATTACTAGAACTCCTAATGACATTAGGATAATTAGGAAATATTATGAACAACTCTGCCAATAAATTTGACAACCTAGATAAAATTGATATATATGGGCAACCTTATAATGTGTTATCCAGTAATTCTACTTCTAGGAATTTATATTTGATAAATAAAAATGGACAAAAATTTTTACACTAAGATGTTTATCCAATGATTATTTATAATAGAAAAACCTTAAATGAACTTTAAATTTCTGACAACAGGAGATTAGTAAGATAAACTGTGATATAATAATGATAATAGAGAAAATTTGATATATAATGTTACATTTAAAAAAGTAGGAAACAAAATTGGCACAAGTGGTGATCTCAATATAAAAAGGTATTTATAAATAAGAACTGGAAATTGTTATACACTTAAATTATTATACACTAATAAATTTTTATTTTAATTTGTTGGGTTATTTATTTTCTTCTTAATTTTTCTTATATTTTCCAAATTTGCTAAGAATGAAATATCAGTGCCATATTTTGACTGTCATATATGAAAAACCTGGTTTTATCATTTCAAATATTTTTTTTCTGTAAACAGAAAAGATATAACTTCTGTTTTGATGCCAGTTGATTTTGTTTTATAAATTTAAAATAATGCCTTTTAAGAAGAATGACTAGTATTCAAATATTTCTGTGTACTTCATCCTTCCTCTGGTAGGCACATTTTGAGGCCATCATTGCACCGTCTGTTCCATCAAGGTACCCAAACCCGCATCTGTACTCCTGTGCTCTCACTTTCTCAGTTCAGGTGTCAGTGGGAAAAATGTATGTTTGTTTTCCCTTATTTTTTTTCTTTCTCTTATTGCTCAGAATGATCAAAACATCTTTTAGTGGGAAACCATTCATTATGTTTTTCTCTTTCATCCTTCATATGGAAACTGTAATTCAGTGGAAATTTCTAGCACTGATTGAGGGCATATCCCTCCTTTTCGTTTGTGCATCTTCCATCTCCACCCTGGCCCTAGTATGTCGCATCTGAGTACAACAGCCAGCTCACCTGCCTCTAGTTGCCGCATGTCAACTCATTCTAAAGAAGTCGTTGGAATACACTTGGGACACAATGTATGTCCTTTCCTTTCAGAGATCTTACAGTGAATGACTTCACATTTCTTATGAAATCCCCATAATTGGAGATAATTAAAAACTGCTTGGTTAAAAACTGCAGGGTCTGGTCTTCATCTGAAATCTTTTAACCTAATCTCCCTTTTAGTACATGAAGGCTAATGATCTTGAACCATCTGAGATCTCCCTTTTGGTACATGAAGGCTAATGATCTTGAACCATCTGAGGATTATGCCTGTAGCTCAGAATAAATGGGCCTTTTACAAATACATACAAGTGTTTTTTTGGCCTTTTTTTTAATGAGATAGGGTCTACCTCTGTCACCAGGCTAGAGTGCAATGGCCAGATCATAGCCCACTGTAACACTTCAACTTCCTGTGCTCAAGTGATCTTCCCCTGCTTCAGCTTCCCGAGTAGCTCGGACTACAAGCACACACCACTCATCTGGGCCATCGTTGCCTGGCTGCCCTCTGACTCCTTTCTCTTACCGTCCACTTTTCCGTACTCCACCCGTAAGTTTTCACCTGGCTCATTCATCGATTCATACTCAGCATTCAAATATTGCCTTAAATATCTCTTCCCTCAGTGGTCTTCTCCAGTCCCCAGATCTAACTTTTGGTTCTTCCTATGGCACTTATTGTAGTTTTTAATTATCTCATGTATTGTACAGAGTTTGTTTGTTTAATGCCTTTCTGTTCTGCAAGCCCTAAGGTTTCCTGATCATATACCCCAATGTCTTGTTCTGTCTTTGCCTAGCACATAGTAGGTGCCAAACAAGTTATTGTTGAATGAATGAATGAGTGAAAGAAGGGAAAAAAGAAGTATGATAAACAATTACACAACACTCATGAGAAAAAAAATTGCGGTTTTACTGTTTCTCAGAGAAAAGTATATTAAAGCATCTATTTTTAATCTAGTTAAATCATTTAAAGTTATAATTCTCATTTTCAGCTTAGATTTGGGGAGAAGGACACATTCATACAATACATGAAGAGAGGAATCTTTTCTATATTCATTTTTGTTTATTAAATGTTTGTTAAATGAATAAGAAGATTAATCAATATGGAAAGCGGTCTAGCTAAATGTATTTAAAACATCAAATTGTTTTTATTGACCCAATATTTCGACCTAAGAATTTGTGAAAGGAATAATCCTAAATATGGAAAAGGTTGTGTATTTAAAGATATTTCTCACCGTGTTGTTTATAGCAGTAAAACACTAGAAACCACCTAAATGCCAAGTAAAATAATGGCTGAGTAAAGCATAGTATATCCACTGCTGTGGTCCCCAACCCCCAGGCCGTGGACCACTACCGGTCCGTGACCTGTTAGGGGCTGGGCTGCAGAGCTCCACGAACACCCCCCTGCCACCCTGCCCACACTCCCCGTCCATGGAAAAATTGTTTTCCATGAAACTTAGGATGGGGAGAGAGAGGGGCACAGCAGGAGGTAACCAGCAGGCAAGCACAGCTTCATCTGTATTTATAGCCGCTCCCCATCACTTGCATCACCGCCCGAGCTCTGCCTCCCCACCGCCCCCTACTGTCTGTGGAAAAATTGTCTTCCATGAAGCCAAACAAGTCCCTGGTGCTGAAAAGGTTGGGGAATGCCACACTATAGTATATGAGTAACCCATAAAGTAAAGATTAGGATAATTTAATGACTTCACAATGTTTACAGTACAAATGTAAATAAATGAAGAACACAAGTTTTATAACTAGGTTTATAAATCCTATCTACAGAGGGGAAAAAGTCTGGAAAGAAATATATCAATCCTGCTGCTATGGTATGGCAACGGGTGATTTCTTACTTTCTTCATATACTCTTTAATATGCACATACTGTATTTTTTTTACAAAGATTATAATTGTATTAAATTGTGCATGTATAACATAGCTTGTATATTAAGAGTTCATTTCAGTTTCAGCACATTTAAATGAGTCTCAGTCCTTGACATTTTACAGTCACTGACCTGAAATGCCATGCTTTCTTTCTTAGGATGACAGAACCTCCGCGGGAGGTTCCTACACTCGTGAGTTAGATCTCTCATCCTCTTGGCAGGACCATAGTCGCTTCCTGTCTAGTCCACGATTTTCACACTTGAACTGTAAGTAATGAAGTCCTGTACCAGTTTTTAAATTGGATTTAAGAAAATACAGCACACAGAAAAGTGAAAGTTTAAGGCTGGTGACATGATAGTAATAGAAGTCTGAGAAAATTCTTATTATGAATCATACAAATAATGCCTAAGTATATTTCTAATATTATGTAATTTACTAAAAAATATATGGAATCCTGTTTTTTTAGACCTTGTACTTTTCAGAAAAACTTACGTCACTCAAGATGAAAATCTTAAGTAAGCAAATTTTTTATTTTAATTATGAATGAGTGAGTAAAGGAAGTTATATAATTTGTCATCAAAAAGCAGAAAATCTTTGCATGTAACTGTTCAGAAATGGGTAATCTTGTACAAAGAATAAGAATGCTTGCTAGATTTCACTCTGTGAATACTCTGTAACTCTTGCTAAGATGTCATCAACAGTATCAACAAGGTATGGGTCCATTGGCCCAGGGTGCCATCCCCCACCATCTGTCCCCTGTTCTTGCGTCCTATATTTGTTCTTCACATTTCAGCTTTTAAGTTATATACTTAAAGAGACTTCAGAATGTACAGTTTTAAATGTGGTCTCTGTTATGAGTACCCGCAATGTGCTATACAAGTTTCCTTTGAAACCTTCTTCAGAATAGTAATTATAGAGTTATTTGTTATTTGAGTGGCTTTTTGTTCCCTAATTCTTCTCTCCACCAAAGAGTGAACTCCATGAGGATATGAGCAATGCCTGTTATGTTCACCGCTGTTTTCTCAGCACTCTACATAGTACTTGGCACATAGTAAATACTAAGTTAATATTCAAATAATATTAGATAAAAGCATGTATGAATTTTCTTAAGTCCACTTTTATCTAAACTATTGGGAGTCAAATGTTACTTAATGGATTCTTATTTAGATGATAATTTAGCTCTTCAGTTTACCATGGGCCTGGAGGGTTATACATTAAATTTGACAATTCTGTCATTTAAAATAACTAGATTGGTCTAAAATAAAATACCAAAATGAGCCACAAGGAAGTAGGTCAAATCCAAAGGTGATAAATCCCATTTTTGCTGATTTATATTCATGGATTCATTGAATAAATATTTATCAGTCTCTGATAAATGGTTTGGTTTTTATTATTTCATGATTATTTTATTCCAAATGTTAAACATTTTCTCTTTCCTGTCTTAATCGTTTTACCAAGTGATTTTGTATCTGCTTAAACCCTCTGCTATTCTAATGTGGCAGGCACTCCTCAATATGGGTCATATCTCAAGTTGGTTATGGCACCTCAGAATCCAATGTATACATCGGCCAGTTTTTTTGTCACTCATGTTAAGCAATGGAAAAATTTCCCCAGGTCTGTTTAATATATAAATAAACATGGAGGAGGGTTAAGGACTAAGCACCATCAAATATGAGAGTATCCCACTCAGTAAGACATTCAAGAGCCTGGAGAACAGAGGTCTTTGTTCTACCGCAATTTAATTTTGCCATTATGACTTTCACAGGCTCCCTAGAAAGACATCTAGAAGGAAATGGTTTGAAGACATTAAATGGAAAACATCAAGATTTTTAAAATTTTATTTAATATTATGATAAGCAGCGAAAGAAACTACATTTAACTTTCTATTCTAGCATTTCATGACCAGCTGTGATCATTAATTAAGAAATATTTCTCACAAGCAGCCATAGGTTTCTATATAAATATACTGGCTCAAAAGGAAATAAATAAGAATAAAAAAAATACTATTGAGATATTTTGAATAAGAAAACACTATAGTTTACATTGTAAAATCTGACTGAAAAATTTAGCTTAAAAAGTAAAACTGTTTATTAGTTATTTACTTAATTTATTGATTAATTCATAGCCTTATGTTTTACCATTCTTCTTGTTTACAAATTTGTCTTATAATTTTCCTCCTCGGCCTATCCCCATATTTTCAAGATACTTTTTAAAATTTAGTCATAGCTACCTTATCATTAATTATTTTTAAGTAATTAAACTCATTTCTAAAAGTCATATTTATTCTTATTTGCTTTTCTGATGAGCCTTGAATTTTCCATATGTTTTTAATAATGGAGTATATTAGAAGTGGGAAAAATTAGGATCACCCTGAATACTTCATTTTTGTAGCATAATTTCAGTTTACTTATAGAAATTGCCCTGTTAGTTCTCTTTAATCTCCCTTTAAACTTCCAAATTTAAAAAAAAACAAAGATGTTGGGACCAACAAAGAGAAAAGCAGAACCTATAGCAAATGGATAATACAGGGAACAGAAGATGTTTTAAAAAAATTATTAATCCCCTCAGATAAGAAAAAATGTTATGTCCATTAACTTTAATAAGAGCAAGATACCATGAAAAAGGAACACAAAATAAGAGGGTTCAGAATTCTAAAATATGATTGCCATGAAGAAAAACGAAAACCAGAAAGTTGGAAAAAAAGTTGAAAAAACTAGAAAGAAAAGAGAAGAAAAAGAAAAAGAATGGGACAATAGACAGAAAAGATTTTTAGAAAATCAATTCAGGAGGGACAGTGGAGGATTAATGAGTCTTGGAATGAGAGAACAAGTAGAAGGTGGCCGGAAGTGGCCAGACTAGAAGGGCCTACCCAACAAGTACCTACTGCAGAGTGGTCATCCTGCGTTTCTTTTCCACCCTCTGCCTATATTGATAACTCATGTTTCCCAGATCCTATACCTCCCTCTTTCTTGCTTCTCTTCATTCTTTTGTATGAGCACATCAAAGAAAGGGAGGTAAATATTTTCAGTGTTTGTATTTCTAAAAATAGACTTTTTTTCCATTCACACTTGACCGAAACTTTGGCTGGCTATAAAATTCTAAGTTGCAAATGACTTTTCTTCTGAAGTCTTTGAACAATTATCCTCCAAAATCCAATGTTGGTTGTTGAAAAATCATAGACATATAGGTTCAGACTCTCATTCCTATGAAGTCATCCTCTCTACCCGCTCTTTACCTACCACACCCTTCCTACCCCTGGCCCTGGGAACTTTTAGGATCTTCTCTTTAACCTCAACGAATCTGAGATATTGTGAGTCTTATTTATTTTTCTAGTTACTTGTTGGGTGGGCCTTTTTAATCTGGACATTCATGTTATTCACTTCTCCCATGCTAAAGAAAGAATGGAGAAAGATTCTTTGAGAAAATCTTTAGGAAACAAACAAAAAACTGATAGATTATTTCATACAGTTAAGCATCTAGGAAAAAAAAAGACCACTAATAGACATATGGCAGATCTAATTGAGCAATTAGAAACAATTAAGATGGTCACAGAGAGAGAGCAAATAAAGAAATAGAAGAAAATTTAAAAATTAATAAGCCCAGAAGAAAAAATGAACAAGAAAAGAAACATTGTCATAGTGTACCTATGAGGTTTGTATGAGCCATATTTACATAGTCATAATAATATAGACACTCACTACTGACATAACTAAAAGTTCAGAAGTAACTATATTGAGAGGATGAGGTGAGGAGGAGTAGGTGGGTGTGGATGTCTAAAAATGATAAATCAGAAAATAGCAATATAGGCTTTTTTTATATAGATGAAATAAATACAGAAAATAAAGCCAAAAGAGTTGATTGTGACTCTCTTTTGGGGAATAGGATTATGGGATTTGAAGAGGTGGGGCAAGAGACTCCTGTTTTTCTGTGAAACCTACTGGTACTATTTGATATGTATATGTACACTTTGGCTAAAAATGTTTCTTATGAAGATAAATGCTACTAATAAAACCTCAGCTTTTATCTCTGACCAGCAATTTCCCAAAAATTCTCTTGTTAATTTCTGAATGAAACATGAAATTGGGGTTTGGAGTTTAGAGTGATTTAGAGCTGTTTAGGGGCTTGGGGAGTGGATAACCATAGGTCTTTAGGCAGACATGAGTTTCTGGGCCCACAGAACAGGCAACTTCTTATTCTAGTTGAAATTTGTGCTGGATGAGGCCTTTCATCTAAGCTGTAGATGCTAAGGTATTCATTCTGCTGACTTAGATGCCCTGTCAAACTGTGACCAAACTGAAGCATAGAATCACTGACCATGGAAAAAACAAAGGAAATGGGAAAATACTGCATAATTTGTGGTCTCTGAAATGATCCAGCATTAATGAAAGTTTGTTTTAAGAAGTAATTTATGTCAGCTTTGTGTAGTTCAGGTCAATTCAAGAAAAGGTAGATTCCTTCTGCCAGCAAGAAGGGAAGAAATGTATAAATTGTAAGCTTATATTACCATTGGAAATAGGAACACAGAAATCCATTATTTAAAACCATGATCACTACCAAATTTATCCTGGCTGGCTAGAAGTTATGGCCATGAGTCAGGACACTCTTTTAGAAGACTTGGATTCCATTACCTTCAGCCTGTAGACAGTGGGGGCTTAGTAAGAGAGACGCATAATGTCAGCTTTTGAAACTGTCATTCTTGTTTTTTATAAGTAGCAACTGACCACTAGTCTCCATGTATAGCTCCTTTTAGACTAGAGGAACACAGCTCCAGGACAGGCTCATCACTCCCGGGGCTTTGACAGGACCAGCCTTGAGTGAAGTCTGTAGTAATCTGATGATTTCTAGAAATCTCTAGTCCTTTGAGACAAAAATGCTTAATCTTTGTGGAGTTGGTGTCTCCAAACCAAATTATAAAAATAAATGCAGATTGCAAATTTTCTGTAAATCTAAAACAGTTCTAAAAAAAAAAGTTCATTAAAATAAATAAACCCAAAAAGAAAGGACCGTGATTCTTTATGGGAAAATAATGTTATCTAAGGATTATTATAGAAGTTGGAAAGAAATCTTACATATTATTTTAACTTGATATTCTTAGGAAAACAAATTAATAAAAGTTGCTTAAAAAAACTATTTCACTTTCTTACCACAGTTTTCATTGGTATAAAAAGAAAAGTTAGTATTCTCAGTTTGTGTTTTGAGGTGCCTCTAAGTTCCTTGGGTGACAAATAATTTATGCACAGCAAGAATAGCATACTATTTCCACGTCCGTGTTATTCTCCAAGGTCCACCTGGCTAACTGTGAATAGACACTTTATATGCAGTCTGTTCGCAAACTTGTGGGATAAAATGCCAAAGATTAATGGCAAATAAAAACATTAGGCCACTGATAAGGCAAGAAAATTGTTTCTTGTCCATTAAAGGATTTAATTCCATGAAAGCACAGTGACTACATTTCAGGTATTTTTCACTGATCAGTTAGATGCCACATATTGTTAAATAATTGAGTTCTGATTATTGCAGTTTAACAAGGTACTCTCTAGATGCTCTCAAGAAAGCAACTATAAAATTCTCAATTGTCTGTCTTTTAACTTGTTCAACCAATATTTAGAAAGAGGCCATGCACCATGCTCTGCGTTCAGTTCTGGAGGAGACAATAGTGAACAAGACAGGCAAGGTCACCTTGTCTCATGGAAAAACAGGTAGTGAGCAAGTAAACAAACACTTTAAAGTGGCAAATTGGTGCTATAAAGGTGAAATGATAGAAGGTCCTGGCACAGGACCACTCCTTTAGATTGACAATCGGAGGATGCCTCTCTAAGAGGTTACAACTCAGCTGAAACCTGAATAGCAAGAAGAACCAGCTGAGTCAAAATTGGATAGGAAGAGTCTTCCTGAAAATGGAAGCAGAAAGCACAAAGACAGGGACATCGTAGGCTAGAGAGGCGGCTGCCGAGCGAGTGAGCCAGTGAATGAACAAGAGTGTGACCATAGTCAGATGTCTGGATTTTATTCTAAGTTATGCAGGAGAGTGGGTTATGCAGGAGAGTGACAATCCGATTTACTGTTTAGAAAGAAAATCCTGGTTGTGGTGTTGGACAAAGGATTGTAAGGGAACAAGATGAAAAACAGGAAGGGAGAAAACGGTGACCTGGGCTGGGGCGATAGCAACAGAGATGGTGTGAATCAGCACTCAGGTGAAATTGGACGGTAGAATCATCAGAGCTTACTCTTAAATTGGGTGGATGGATCAGGCAGAACAAAGGAAGAGAGGAAATCAAGGTTTGAGAAACTGGGCAGATGGGTGTGTATATGTCATTTTCTACAAGAAGAAGATAAGGAATGAGCAGGCATCAGAGAGTAGAAATTAGGAGGGAAGATTTCACATGCACATTTGGATTTAGGTGTCTGGAGCTCAGAAGACAGGGAAGAGGTAGTAGAAAAACATAAACTCAGAATCTAGATTTATTCTTAGCAGACTGGGGGATGAGACAAACAGGATTCCATAAAAAGGAAGCCCTTAAGATTTCTCCCTCTAAAATGTGTGTGAGTGTGGTTTATATCATTTGTATTCTGGCAAAGCATACACCTTCCATTGTTGGCTAATCTTCAAATTAAAAAAAAAAAAACAAAACAAACTTTGAAGCCATATGAATATGTGGTTTTGGGAATGTAGTAAAGTAATTTTGTTTATTCTTACATTGAAGGTCTGTTAGTCCATGTAAAGTTTAATTATAGAAAACTGAATCAAATACCATGATTTATTAACTACCCTCTGCAAAATTAATTTGTTAGCCCAGGTTTTATATTCACCTAGGTTTATTTTTCTCTTTCCTCTCACCTTGCCAGCATTTTCCAAAAGAACTGTTGCTCCAGATTCAGCTTCAATCAAGGAAGATGCCACAAGTTTACCAATGAATGGAACAAGTCCACAATCCAAAAATGAGGAATATGAGAGCTAAAAAAGCAAACTTAGTTACTTTACATGACTGTTTTACAAATAATAACATCTGTTCTTGCAGTGGTTCGACCCAGATTATCTAACAGACATACCTGCAGTTTCGGCTCTTCGGTATTGCCAAGCACTGACTAAAATGACGATATGGTGGTCTTTGTAAATGATATCAGTTGAACCAATCCAAATAATATCAGTTCGTTTATGGCGTGCAGCTAATTTATTGGCAACTTATATGAGCACAGAGTGACATTTTTCATTTTGCAATTTCCTTTTTAAGTGTGGTCAGTCACATTTTCCTGACCAAAATTTGGATATATAATTGAGGCCTTTCAAAAATTACTGGCTAAAAAAAGGAGGAAAATGAGATCCCCTCAAGGCAAAAGTGGCCAGCACTTTAGATTCAGGGAGCATTTATATATAATTGATTTTTAAAAAATGCATTCTCCCTAATCAATTATCATGTGTTATAACATGTCATGGAGATATGCATATATAATATTAGACAATCCACTTTATAAATGCTAAGATTGTTACATCCATCATCTCAGCAGTCTATTACTACATGCAGTAGCTTAAAATTATTTCCAATCATCCATTTTTAATAACAATAAAGAATTTATAAATGATATCTGAATCGTAGAGCATTGTAAAGAATTCATAGTACAATTTATTTATTTATCTTTGGGTGGCCAAATATCCCACTATGATGACTTTGGTCATAATCTGCACCATCTTTGGTTTACTGTGACCAAAATCACAGCACCAAACTCCTGTCTCCATGAGATTTACTCTGCAAGCATTCTTGTATAATTTGATACTGTCTGCTTCTAGCATCTCAGCTTTTCTGGACATAAAAGTGTTTTTGAGAATTATTCCCTTTACATGCTGATCTACCAATGGAGAAAGATTTATATTAAATGCTAAGGAATGGTAAACTTCCAGGAACTGAATCCTATCGGGCCATTGTGGGAAGATTCTGCACAGAAACAAGGACAATAAAGCAATACCTTTGTAATGTGCATTATATTTTGTGTTTGTCAAAGTATATTGTTAGATTTCTCACATTTCATAAAGATGCTTCTATTTACACTCAAGATATGTTTTCCTAACTTGCCATATTTGAAGGTACAGAAGAAGAAATGGCACTCTCTTTCCGTGAACTTGAATGCAACTCTTACTATAGTACGTGGGGATGTTTCATATAAAAAATTACATAACCCAAGCTATATAATCTCTGAGAGTATAGCCACGCATTTTATCATTTATTCATGCCAACCCCCCCCCTTTTTTTTCTTGGTTCCTAATATATGCTAGTCATTGTGCGAGGAGGAAAAAAAGAGATATAAAAACAGGTATGCATGTCCCAAAGTTTGTTTGGCATTAGGAATTAGATGAAAAAAGAGTTGATGTATTCAGGCTAGCCAGAGAAATTCTGGATTAGACAACATTAAACAGGTTTGGTTTTCTTTTATCTAACTTCAGGACTTCTCAGAGCTGTGTAATGTGCTAATTAGCATTCTGAGGTTTTAGTGGGAGTCTCCCTTTTGAAGGAGCAGCTCACAGTCCTGATGTTCCATATAACCTGTATCACCCTAAGATAATATTTAGGGTATTGAGAAATTATTGCCATAGATGTTTTGACCAACACCATAATATTTTAGCCTTTGGACCTAAATAACAGGAAAAAAAAATAAGGGAGAAAATTAACAGATTTTACTTAAATCCTAAGGATAAAAGTTTAATAGATTTTCCCTTTATGTATTAGTAGGGACTTCAGCCCATTCTGTTTAATAGGAATTGATCTAAACCATTATTAGTGTATCTGTGGTCATTAAAAAAAAAAATTAAACCAAGCCAGTTAGACCCAAAAGTTTAAGGTAACTGAAATTATTTACTTAGAAAATCCTTGAAAACGTATTAGCTTGTGACTTTATAACAGAATGGAGAGGACTCTTGTGAAAGACGTTTTTAAATTTGAAAAAAAACTGTCATTATATCATGTTATTGAATGCCCTGTGCTACTATTGGATGAATGAAGGTGTCTCACTTTAAACATGGCACACACAAGAACTTCAAAAGCAAAGTCAACTTTTTGTGAGCAACGAGTTTGTCAAAATTCCTTTGCCCTCTGTTTATATGGAATTAAATCCAAGAACCTGTCTCCTTTGAGAATTTTTTCTATCTCTTGCAGTTAACATAAGCTTGAGTTGGAAATCAAAAAGAATGCTAAGGAAACACTCATGGTTTGATTTATACATTTCAAAGCCAACAACTTCTTTTCCTTTACTCACCCTTTTGGCAGGATGGCCTCAATTACGTGTGATATCGGCCCCATTTGAGTCCACCATATTGCTTGTAGCACAGGGACATTGGAAAGGATAAACCTTATTCTGCAATAAGCCTGGTCCAAGACTTAATTTGAAGACTGACCTTTTTGGTTTAATAATTTTGATTCTTCTGGCCATCTTTCTCCTTAAACACACTAAACTTCCATTGAAGTTGCTGAAGGCCACAGACAGGAGAAACACAGCTGGGAGGAATCTGGCTTGATGTTTTTCCCATTGGCTAAGGTCATATTATTTCCTTGACTAATGTCTGACTTGAAGGTTGAAAACCAATTGGTTATATAACATTTTATGCACCCAGTTTCCCAGAACTTCTAGCTTTACTTTCTTATTGTTACAGTTTAACTACATATTTTTACTAAAAAAGGGATAAAACCTATAGCTTAATAAAATAGTATGCACATAGCATTTAGATTTAAAGGTTACATGTATAAAAAGTGCCTATGTACGTAACTAAGAAAACAATGCTATTTTTCTTCAGTTTTTTTCCTTTCAGGTATGATAAATGCATTTTTTATTTTGAATCTCAGTTCAGTGGTATGCAGAGTATATTTAGGGTCACAGTAATTGGTAAATTTTCTCTATCTAGTCTGTATTGAATTGTATAGTTAAATAACAAATAGTGTTTTAAATGGGACCAAATTCTTAAATATAATGAGGTGGTATATTTGTTTAGCAAACCCCTTTTTTTTTTAGGAAGGGATAAATACCTCAAATTGTTTTACTCAGGATTTGTGCTTATTATAAACACAACTACACATCATATGGTAGCCAAGAATGTGAATGATCATTGAGTCATTTTCCAAGATTCTTACATCCCCTCCCCAAACAAACTGTCCCGGTATTTTTTCTCAATTTAAAACAAAACAAAACAGAAAATTTGTGATTTTCATGGCCTTCAAATGAGGAAGCTGTTCTCACGAAAGCATCTGGTTTTCTTGGATCCAAACTAAACTATGAACCTTAGCTGGCAACTCAATTTGGGGAAGTTTGTATATAAAGGCATTTCATGTACCAAAGTATGATATAAAAATAGTTACATTTTTCAACTTTTAAGCTCTCAAATATTTAGCAAGAGAAACATATCAACTTATCCCTATTTAAGAAAAGAAATTTAAACCATGAAAGATTCCGTTTAGTTTCATTTCTGTACAAAACAGGACACATTTAAGGCTAGAGGAAACACTCTGAGAAGCAGAACTTTTTTTTTTTTTTTTTTTTTGAGACAGAGTCTCACTTGTTGCCCCAGGTAGAGTGCAGTGGTGTCATCATAGTTCACTGCAACTTCAAACTCCTGGGCACAGGCGATCCTCCTGCCTTGGCCTCCTGAGTAGCTGTGACTACAGGAGTAGCTGGGCCTGCAGGAGTCCACTGCCTCGCCCAGCTAATTTTTTTTGTTGTTGTTGTTAGAGATGGGGTCTCACTTTTGCTGAGGCTGGTCTTGAACTCCTGACCTAAAGCAATCCTCACACCTTGGCTTCCCAGAGTGCTAGGATTACAGGTGCGAGCGACTCTGCCTTGTGAGAAGCAGAACTTTAGATTCCAAACCCCTAGATGGATTTCAGAGAAGTAACCCTTACTTTTGATTGTAAACCAGTATGCTCTACTTTGGTAAAATGAGCCCCATCTTCAACTTCTAACCTCTGTCTGGGGTCTGTAGCACCTGCATGTCTTGTCAGGGGCACCCAATTAGAGAAGGATTTTTATGTCACATGTGTTTGGCAACTCTTATGGGTGAGGCCCTCGGAAAACTTCTGTGGCTGGGCGTCTCTTCTTCCTTACCATAGCTTGACTCTGGTATGGGTGCAAAGCCCTGTGATAATTGGGGATGTGAACTTGCTCACTGTGCTCTCTACAGGAATACACCGGATTTCTAAACTTAGCTACGTGTTAGCTGCCTTTTAGGAGGGTGGTTGAAACAATATATAATCTGATGACCTCCACCCTTTATAATGTAGAACCTTTATGTTTTTGAGCATAAAAATGGGAACGTAGAAAAAAAATGCTACTACAGTCAAAATAGAGCCATGCAGTATTTATCACCTACACTTCTCACAATAACTTGCTATATTTTAAGAGGTCGAAGTTGCACAATTGCCATTCTTTAGGATGAATGCTCTTTTTTTCAAACTGCCAGATGCTGGATCATGCCCAATCTGTCTTCTGTCCACTCTCCGTAAGTCCCCACAACTTAATATCCTCTCATGTTTTATTCTTTCAGTAAAGCATTTTGACTGGCATTATTTAAATAAAAAGAAAAGTTACAATTTATCTTTGGATGTTAGAGCTCTGTGTTATCTTAGCTGTATACCTCACTGGAAATAAAAGATCAGAATACTGGCTTAAAGCAATATTTTTTTAACTAAATTAGTGGACACTAAACTACCAACAGTTCAGATGTTACAATTTAAAAGTAAGAAAATATTCTGAGGGAAAGTAGGATATTATATGTTCCTTAGTCACTAATTGACAGTTTCCTTAAATTCTGATTTAATATTTTTTTAAAACCATATTTGCTTTAAAATAAAAAAGGCCCAACCGAATTTTTATAGTATCAGATTTTCCATTAAATTACAGTTTCCTTGTGTTTTTTCTTACAAATTTTTCAATTAAGAGTCAGGTGTACTTGTGAGTCATTTGAAGCCACCAAGGGTTCATACGGGCTTTTAAAAGCTCCAGACACTTAGCCAACAAAATTTGTGCAACAAAACTTGTACTTTGAGACAGTGTATCTCTCTTTGTCCTTGAAATACTATATTTCTACTGGGAATATTTCCTCCCTCCCAGTGTCTCTCTTTGTTTTCTTTCCCTGGTATCCAGTCATCTCCTCAAAGGTCTTTAGAAGCAGTTTTGTTTTTTTTTTTGAGACAAATGTCTTGCTCTGTCACCCTGGCTAGAGTGCAGTGGCATCATCACAGCTCACTGCAACCTCACACTTCCAGTCTCAAGCCATCCTCTTGCCTCAACCTCCCAAGTAGCTGGCATGCACCACCATGCCTAGCTAATATTTTCTATTTTTTTATAGAGATGGGATCTCACTCTTGCTCAGGCTGGTCTCAAACTCCTGAGCTCAAGCCATCTTTCTGCCTTGGCCTCCGAGAGTGCTAGGATTACAGGTGTGAGCCACTGCACCCAGCCAGAAGCAGCTTTATGTCCTTTATTTGGGCCAGCCTGTGGACTAGAGTCATGCTCACTGGAGATGAGCATGTCATTCAAGATAACAGGATAATCGCAACCATAAAGAGTTAGATTAATACATGAAATATTTATGTTATTTTTCTTGAGATGCAGGCTGGTCTATTAACCAGATATGAAAGACTTCTCTTGGTAAAACAATCCCATTATTCTTCATCCTTGCCTGATGATACGCAACTATTTTTTAATACCGTGTTTATATGTACTTCTTAGACAACCTATTCATATCACCTTCTTTTCCTTATAGCCAAAAGAGCAATTCCCAAAATGTGTGTCCAGTTACACATAGGATTTGAAATCTAAATTTCAAATATATCCCCTAAAAAGTGTTGGGTATTTGGTTTTTTTTTTTTTTTTTTTTTTGCTCTGGAAGCCAGCTATTATCAGATCATACTGCATAACTCTTATTCAGTGTTATCCCCAGGGTAGTGGTAATGCTAGTTTAGATTTTGTTTGTCCATTGTTGCTGAGCACTTAGCTGGATGAGGGAATGAAGGATGGGCAGGAGTTCTGTAAAATGATATGAGCACAGAGGAAGCTGGGTTGCCTTCAACAACACACATTTTAAACTGTTTGCTGGAAAGAAAAAGCTGTGGTAGCACTCCATCCTTTATGTGATGCAGGGTCCTGGAAAGTAGCACCGTGAGAAGTCCTGTTGAACTTGATGTGCACTGTAAAGTCATATTTCTGATGAAAGTTGCACTAATCCTCAATGTTCTTTATGGACTGCTTGCTGGCAGTTTGGATCCGGATGCGAAGTGGCCTTCTTTCAGATATTTTTCAGTCTGGATGCCCTGTGCTTGTCCGTCATTGTGGATTTTCATTTTATTTATGCTATCGCTAATCCCGCTGTGAGTGAAGATACAGGCTTGATTTATGACTTAGCATTTTAAAAACTCCCCATGATAATGAACTTCAAACTGTCAGTTACCATATGTAAAACAGCCATGGGTAGCAAAGCCATCTAGTATGGTGGCTTTGGGAGGGTGGGCGTTAAAAGAGGTTTTGCAGAAACCTAGGGATTTTTGCCTTTTGGGGGGGCTGAGCAAAATAGACGCATCAGTTCTAATGAGGCACTTCCTGCCCAGAGCCACTGGCAGAGCAGCTCCTCCCAACAGCTGCAGGCTTGAGAGACCTCGTGCTGCTGGCCAAGGTTCATTCTGTGCTTTGACTAAGACCACAGCCAATAAAGCCAGTGTGTACCGTGGAAAGAGTTTCCCATTTTTTCCATTGGAGAAATCTTTTGTGAGGTTATTCTGACTGTTCCAAATTAACAGTAGTGGTCATTGCTCATTTTTTAATTTCAACTGCATGTAAACCTACTGATTAGATTCCACTGAAGGCAAATCAAAGCTTTGTGAAGAAGATACGTATCCTTTTGTTTGGTGTTTCTGAAAGCACTGGTTCCCAAAGCATAGTCTCAAACCCAACAATACCAGTATCACCTGGGAACTTGTTAGAACTACATATTCTTTGGCCACTCCAGACCTACTGAGTCAGAAACTCAGGGGGTGGAGCTAAACATTTGTGTTGCAACAAGTCCTCCAGGTGATTCCCACGAGGGCTCAAGTTCAAGAACTATGCTCCTATGCACTTGATTATAGCCTTCTCTGAGTTTTAGTGTCTATCCCAAAACAAAAACAAGAAAATGCATTCTTTTCCAGGTGATATACAATCACCTTTTAAAATGCAATACAACCTTTTCAAATTTGATTTCCAATACCATGTATTCTCCCAGATGTCCAACCTACAATTCCAGTGCCAAGTGAAGGACTTAAAACAGCTTCCAAAGATGCTTGAATTATTACCAGAGGTCATTTCTCCACATGCTTCTTCTAACAGACTTCTTTCCATCAACCAGGACTCTACCCATTCATCAGGATCATCATCAAGACATCCAATTAAATTAGGACCTACAGTGTAACTCTTCTCCACACTTTGAAGGACAGAACCAGACTGATTATCTAGAAGGGGTGTGAATGTCTTTAGGGCCAAGTTGTAATCTTGCTTTTTCTCCCTCCCAGGAATTTGGGAGCAACCTGATTTAGGGCATTGGTTCTGTGTTATTTCACATGCTGTTTTGTTTTTTTCCTTTCTCTACCGGTGGCTCACAGTCATCCATGGTGTTTCATAGTAACATTTCCAGACTTTGACATTGTCATCATAAGAAAGATTTTGATTTGATGACTCCTGGATATTTAAGTCTTATCCAGCTTCACCTCACTATCTTCAGCCAAGATCAGGGATCTATCATATCTTTCCATCTTGTCCCTGAAAGACTTATAATTAATTTGTCTTAGCCTTTTATATTTTGTACTCCCTTAAATATAATTGATATTATGAAGTACTGGTTTGATATTGATTAAGTTGCTCCCTCCCTGCCTTATTGCTTAGGAATGGACTAAAAATCCATACAGAATCCTCCAATTCTAAAATAACTAAGTCTTTTCAAGATTTAGATCTCTTGATTTCTGAAAATCAACTTAAATAATTCACTGTTAATACTCAGAGAAAGTGTTTTTTGAAAGATTGTTTATTTATTGAGTAACTACAATGTGATAGGCCCTATTCAGAAGCTTTGCTAAGGACTGCCCACCCTCCCAACCAATTACAGAAATAAAAGTACAAAAATGTATAGATTTTGCATAAATTTAAAAAAAAAAACAAGTAAATCTAGCAAACAGCATAACCTCTCAAACTGTGTTTAAAATTAAAATATCTTCTATTATTTTATGGTCTGGTATTTGTACCAAGTAGTTATGTAGATAATTTCTTTTAAAAACAGCCTGCATGAATATATGCATACATTTTATTACACCTGCTATTATCTGCTTTGGAAAATCTTCCCATTGTTGAACGGGGACTTAAGCCAACAATTATGTACTTATATTCCTAAGTTTTCTCAGCATTCATGGCCTTCCACCCAAGAAAGTATTCTTTCCATTCATTCAATTTTTTATCCATTTATTCATTCATCAGTTATTGTGAACCTACTATGTACCAAATCTCATTTAATTGGCTAAAAAATATATTACCAATCTTAACCTTATAATTTTTAAGGATTTAAATATAATTTCTTTACTTGGTACACTGATAAAGTTGATTACCCATCAATGTGTCACTATTCATTGCTCTTCTCAGAAAAGAAAATGAACTTTAACAAAGAAGGTATCTAAAAGTTGTATATATTTAGATAATATCAAACAGTAAAGAAGAGAGCCAAGACCCTTGCATTGTCTTAGACTCCTTTTGAGCACAAACACTAAAGGTGAAAGATAGGTCGAGCATAGCCATACAACCCCAAAATAATCCTTCTTGTTTTGCTTTGAGTAACCTTCACTTTCCAGAAGCAAGGATCTTGTACGTAAGAATTTATCATTTGGTGGGTATTAAATGAAGATTAGATTCAAATTCTCAGAACTGTTACTGAAGATAGGCTGAGCTTCTCATAGATAGATCTCACGTGAGAACAATTCATTTCTGGAGCCACTGAGATACAGATGTCCAACTGAACAGCTGCCATCTTCTGTCTTCTGTTACCTCGAGTTTATTGGTTTTGAGTTGTGGACAATGTGTTCTTTCTTGTAACAATGCCCATGATTGAGGTCAGATGTTCTCTGCCCTTCATTTTGCCCTTTAGGACTCATTATATTTCTCAATGGGATGTACCATTGTAGATACCGCTACCACAGAGAAGCTATAGAAAAACTTTCCCTTGGAATGTTCATGCAAGTAGATGTTCAGGCTAAATGTTCATTACTCTTAAATATTCAGTGTTTATGCTCTTTTCAGAGAGTGATTACAAGTGGACTGGAAACAGAGTTAGCATGTAAAGGAAAATAAGTTAAAAGCCTTCTGAGGTCTGTAATCCTAGTGTTGAAAGCATGGATGTGTGAAGAATCTTTTGTCCTTTCACATATGCAGACAACACATTTGAAACTACCAGTTTTCCTAATGTGACAGCTGATGCCTATCAAAGTATCAAGCACGAGAATGAGACCCATGTTAATTCTGACACTGAGCTCAGCACCATGACTTTTCACAAATGTTCAATCAATTTAACAAAAGCAATTTTGTCTTTTGCCAACAGAATAATTACTTACCTTTTGCTGACAGCATCATGGAAGTTCATTCCCAAGTTACTCATAACTTATGCGAAGACCCATGTGGTAACATTTGTAATCCAGGTAGGTCTTGAGAAGGTCAGACCAAAGTAAATCATCACCACTTTAATATCTGCAGTGCATTTTATAAGTATTAGCCAGAGATCTACCATATAGAAAAATGTGTGTAAAAAGAACCAAGATTGGGGGTTTTATTGTTGTTTTGGTATTATCACAGATTGAACATTTTCTCAACTCTTTCAGTCAATATTGTATCAGGATCTTTGAAAGCTGTATAGAAAATCGTCAAATGTCATTAATGGTACCCAGAAAGCAGCTTATTTGGTGCATTATGTATAGATGCTATAAACATGATTATTATATTTCTAAATTACAAGATGTTTCACTAGATAGTAAGCTCTTTGAAGAAAGGCTCTCTGTTTTGCCTAGCCCAGTATATGGTGTATTGTTAAGTGTTCAAAAATGCATTTGGTAACTGGACTAACCATATCTACACTCTCAACCATCTTTCTCTGCTGTGCAGAATATGTTTATTAACTGGTCTTGATAGCCAAATTTGTGCAATCTTTCAGCACTTAAAAGAACCAATTGCCTGATTGTATTCATTTAAATTGAGATCACAGTGTTCTTGAAACTTCTGCCTAAGGGTTTAAATCATGCCTTCAGTGCCACGAATGGCACGAAAACCACACCAATCAGATAACAACCCTGTGTCATTAATATTAATAACTAATTAACTAAACATGAAATGTGCTGATTTTTCCATAATGGATATCAGTAAAGTATCTGTGTTACCATTGTATGTACCATTTCCTTTGTGTCTGTGCGAGAGTAGAGCTGAAGGTCTGAGTATGTACTGGCCATCATATTTGTGGATTTTTGTAGATATTCCTGTCATCGCTGCCTCATTCACCAGGACTGTCCACCAGATGGTTAATGTGGAACCTTTGAGATTGTAATGTTGGTCCCTTAAATCCTAAATTGGTTTTGCAATATGGGTTTTTAGAGAGAGGGGAGAGACTCTTAACAATGAATTAACATCACTTGCTCTGAGATTTTTGATTTTTTAATATCATCTTCAGAAAGCTGTGTTTCACTTTCTATGCAATATGGCAAATAAATCTTTGCAGAGCCTTATAGACCTGCAAATATCTAGCTAATGTGCAACTGATTGTGGTTTGCTTGCCTATTCATCCCTCCAGTGTTCCTCCATTCCAAGACATTTGGCTTGAGAAAACTTGCTTAGCTTATATGCCAATTTCTTGTCATTTAGAAATTTATTTGCTTATTTGGGCTAAGTGTCTGCTATAAAAATCACTTAGAATCGTGTACTTCCATCTCTCTTTGTCTTTACCTTTACTATTTCCTCTCTCCACATTGCCATTGCAATCCACAACTCTTTCTACCAAAGTGGTGTTTGGCACATTCTGAAGTTTAGGTCATAAAGTTTGAGCTTCCCAAGGTTCAACTTTTTCAGTGTTATGTTTGGTGATTCAGTGTTGCTGAAGCAATGGATAATGTGCTTTTCATCTGTCTTTTGTAACTCACATTAACAAAGCTTCGTAGGCCCTATGACATATTAATAGTTAGATGGTGCTACAGTTTTGGGGGTTTTGTTTTATTTTGTTTTTTAGTATAGGTACCATCGCCTAACTTGATGCTGGTCAGCCTGATAAGAGACAGTGCCGTTGATTATAAGCTTCTGGTGCATGCACAATAAAAGAAACTATATGCCTTTGGACTTCTCATTACTGATGATATTCTATTAACTAAGAAAGTACATGCTATGCTGCGTGGTTCTGGACACACAAACATTGGCATAGTCAAGTACCATGTGCTTCTTCCACCTCCATAGGAGGACATCGGTAGTAGCTGATACAACCTCAGTGACTTTTGTCCTGAAATTATCCAATATACTGAACATATCAAAGATGCCACCAATCAATCAGTGACTACCAAAAGCCCAGCACTATAATGAGTGCTGTGAAATATGCAAGGAAAGTAGCATTTCTGCTATTGTAGTTGTTTGAGTACTCAGTAAATATTTGGTGAATGAGTACAATCTAACAGAAAAAAAATTGAGTTAAAGGCTGGGCGCGGTGGCTCACGCCTGTAATCCTAGCACTCTGGGAGGCCGAGGCGGGCAGATTGTTTGAGCTCAGGAGTTCGAGACCACCCTGAGCAAGAGCGAGATCCCGTCTCTACTAAAAATTAGGAAGAAATTAATCGGCCAACTAAAAATATATAGAAAAAACTAGCTGGGCATGGTGGCACATACCTGGAATCCCAGCTACTCGGGAGGCTGAGGCAGAAGGATCACTTGAGCCCAAGAGTTTGAGGTTGCTGTGAGCTAGGCTGACGCCACAGCACTCACTCTAGCCCGGGCAAAAGAGTGAGACTCTGTCTCAAAAAAAAAAAAAAAATGAGTTAAAGATCCTTTTAACTCCTCCTCTCTGCATAAAGAAGAGTGGTACTTTCCCTTTATTTTCACTTGAGAGGATACAACTATACCAGAATTTTGGTTAGGTTTTAAAAATAGAAGATCCTAGATATAAACTCTACCTGCTTTTACTACTAAAAAAATTCTTATTTATTTTATTTCCCAGAGAACTTAAACAATGACTCTACTATTCCTTTTAGGCTTAGATGCTAAAGTTGGAATTGGGATATTTAAAATGAGCTAGAGTCTACATGCATCTAAATGGTTGGATTTTAAACCGTGGTGTCTCAGTGGCTATATCAGGTGCTGTGTGGGGAGTAGTGTTAGGTCCAGAGGAATCCTCACTGCTTCTGCCACTAACTGCCTATATGACATTAGCCTGCCATTCACGTCTCATGTCTCTTAGCTCTTAACTTAGGAAGTTGAACTAAGTGGTCTTCTGGGTTGCTGTTCATCTCCGATGGTCTATGAGGACACTGATGAAGTATACAATAATAGCATTGTTCAAGGGATTAAAAGTAGATGGTGTGTAGTCTGAATTTCTACCTCAAAGCTAATTATAAGTGAAACTAAACTATCTTTGAATTATAAACCTTGATTTTCAGTGATTTCAATAATGACCTTTCTATAGAGTCATTTTGCTTGAATAATCCACCTTCCCCCTCCTTTTTACATATTATATTTTGCTTAAAAATAGGATTAAAATCCTGTCTCTACCACTAACTTACCAGCTGTTCCATTTGGGTAATTTACTTAATATTTCCGAGTCTCATTTTTCTCATCTGTGCAATGAAGCTAATTGTGTCTACCTTAAAAGAACTGCTAGGAGACTCACATGGAAGGGCGTGTGAAAAGTGCCAGGCTCATAACCTGGCACATGGTGGCTCCTCATAAATGTTTTGTACCATCTAGGCCTAATCTACTTCATCCAAGAACTCTAAGATTCTGTCTCCATTTACTAAACAGCAACGCATCACAGAAACTATAGACCAATCCATGAAGAAGCTAATTGGACTCCATAATTAGCATATTTATTCCGTTAGATTACATTAATTCATCAAATGTTTACTGAGTGGGAGTAAACACATCTTCAAATCTTCGTATCTGGGAAGGAGATGTAGATATTTTAAACCTAACATATATCCCGTACTATATGCCAACACTATTCTGAAGAGTGTTAAATATTTTAACTCAATCGTCACAACAACCCTATGAAGTTAGTATTTTTTAAAATTTTGTTTTGTTTTTTAGAGCAGGGTCTCGCTCTGTTGCCCAGGCTGGAGTGTAGTGGCGTGATCATAGCTCACTGCAACCTCTAACTCCTCAGGTCAAGCAATCCTCCTACCTCAGCGTCCCGAATAGCAAGGACTGAATAGTGCATGCCACCATTCCTGGCTAATTGTTTTCTTTTTTAATAGAGACAAGGTCTCACTATGTTGCTCAGGTTGGTCTGAAGCTTTTGGGCTCAAGCAATTCTACCTTAGCCTCCCAAAGTGCTGGGATTACAGGCGTGAGCCACCACACCCAGCCTGTATCATCATCATTTTCATTTGAGAATATATCTCCAATGGGGAAATTGGAGGACAGAGAGATTTACTTACCTAAGATCACTTATTAGTAAGTATGGAATGCAGAGAGTATGGCTTCAGAGTCCATGTGTTCAATGGCTCCGAGGGGTTTCTTTTCTCTTAGAGGGTGTTATAAATAGATTTCAAGAAAAGGAAGGCGAGGCAGCTGCTGTCAACCACGCTATGCTGCTTAAATCTCATTGCGGCTTCGTGATGCATTAGGTTTTGATATGCCTACCCTTCCTGCAACCCAAGGGAGAGAACAAAAAGCAGCCTGGTGGTGCTGGATGCTGGAGAACTGGGGCACTGACTGACTGACTCCATTTCCTGTCTCTATGCTCTAGCTAGTGTCAAGTGATTTCTTTAAAAAATTTAAATACTTTTCTGCCCTAACAAATACAAAGTATACTCTGCCTAAAGAATCCTCTGCGAGTAAAAGTAGCTTTTGTATCAAGCAGATAAAGGTCAGAAACCCAAGGTGGTGTCAGATGAAGCCAAGGGGGAACGTGAAGGAAGGGAGGTAGGAATGGGAGATTTGGAGTGTCCTATTGCAACGTGTGAGCGGAAGTTGGGGGTGGATTTCATGAGTAAATATGGAATTTTGCCACCAAATTCTTTTCTCCAGAGCTAATATTCTCATGGGATGTTAATATTAATACAAAGAAAAAGGCTCTGGGTGAAGAAAAATGATTTTCCTTTTCAGGGGCAGAGTTTTCTCAGGACAACAGTGAAGTTAGAGAGCTCCAGGGAGAGCTGGTGAAATATTAAGCATGTCATCATTAACAGACAGGAAAAGAGGCCACAACCTACAGGATTTACTTTGGAAAGTAGAAAAAAAGAACCTGACAGTATCAGCCTAGTCAAGGACCTTTTTCTCTGCTTGGAACCTGCTAAGCTTTCCATGGTGTGTGGCCCTTTTAATCCTAATTATTAGTGTGACCTAATTAAGGTCATCAAAATAGAAATGTGTGGAATATGTCACTGGCATGACTGTATCATGCTTCAGATACATAGATAATACATGGGGCAAGGTGGGGGTGCATTTACATTTTATGAATTTCTCCATAATCCTTTTATGGTTTCTGCGAATCGTTCTTTGGGAGCAATCTAAAAGAGCCAAAAGAAAAAAAAATGAAAGATTTTTCTGAAGCAGCTTGACTTAATGTATAGCTAAATGTCTAGTTTGAAAAGCTGTCATTTATTAAAGGCCCCCAAAATGTTAATATGGGCCACGTAACTGTACATATTCCAAGGTGAGAAAGGCAGTAAATTATAAAACACCATACTATTGGAATATATGATTTTTAAAAAGAGCAGCTGTTATTTCACTAAGGCTTACAATATTTTAAGTCTCAGCTTTCTGTTCTGGAAGAATGTTAATTAGTTCACTCGTTTTATTTAATTTATTTCCATTCTTTCTGTGTTTGTGATTCTTAATTGTATCATGTGACGTGGTTTATATTCACTGTTTTTCCATGATGGGAATGCCAACAATGTGCCTTTGGTTTTTTTATGCTTAAAAAATAATAAACATTAAAATGTAAAATCACGAGGGATGTTCACAAGGAGTTGTATGTCCTTGACCAGATTCTTTAGCTATGTGCGTACATAATGGTTTGCATGTGGGCAGTTATCTGATGACTTACTACGGTATAGCTTACTGAACTGAACTTCAATTTCAGTTATAGTGGATGTAAATGAGCAGTATAAAAAAAAATAAACAGGCCTGAGAATGTGGACTTTCCTTTGGGTAATTTTAAGCCAGTAACATATAATCAATTAAAAAATAAGCTTGTTTTTAGGCTACGACTTGCCACATATTGGGAAATAAATACCAGAAAGTAGGTGCCTTCAGGTGTATTTGTAGGACAGACTTATAACTCTTCTGGTAACAAAGTAAATTTTCAATGCTTTGAATATTTGGGACTTGAGGGGTTGCATTTAATTGCATTTGGGGGTTAAATTAGGATGATGAGAAATGCATTCTGGCCTGAACTCTTCTAGTCAGAAATCTTCCTGAAATATATGAGTAGATTTTCTCAACTAGCAAGACAGTGAATTTTATCAATCTATTTTTTGTGATTTAGACCTGGCATGCCTCAGGGACATAATTCTCGATATCAGTCTTCATTGTACAATATGATAAATAGGTGGAAAATGAAGCAGATGAGACCATCTGTATTATTGGCCTCAGAATAGTGTGTGGCCAGTCAGTCACCAGAAGGACTCTATTACAGATCTGCCCCGTGCAGATTGCTGGAGGGGATAGAAAAATATCATAATTCTTTGTTGTAGGGAACTGTCTCGTGCATTTTGAGATATTTAGCAGTATCCTTGGCCTTTCTTTCTTTCTTTTTTTTTTTTTCTTTTGGAGCAGCATAAATAACAGACGTAATTCCTGTGAATGTAATAGGAATTCAGAAAATGGAAATAGCAGAGGTCAAGGGAGGTTTTGTAGAGGAAGCAAGTTATGAGCAGGATCTTGAAGGATATTTAGGGTTGGCAAATCAACCCTACGAGGTTGATGACTAAGGGGTCATTATTTTTGACCAAAAGGAGGTCATTGGTGACCTTGATGAGTAAAATTTTAGTAAGCTACATTAAAACCATTGGATGAATCATGAAGATTTTTAAAGACAAATTCCTCTTAGGACCTAGGCATGCCCTTAATTCCAGCACATAAGCGTAAGTGGAATCTGGGGACTGTATATGCTTTTACCCAATAAAATTCATTCCTGACCTACCATTTAGTGAAGCTATTTCTCCTCCACTTTTCCCGGCCTCCTCTTCTTTCTCCTCTCTTCCTCCTCTTCTTATATCCTCTTTGATCTCTTGTTACCTTCTATTTCTTCGTTCTTCCTCCTCCTCTACTTTCTTCTTCACTTCCTCTTTCCTTTTCAGGTTAGGGTGATGTGGGCCTGTGAGAAGAGAATCCACAGTCATGATCAGTGTGCTGTATCAGTTTTCCTGTGGCTCCTGAAACAAATTACCTCAAACTGGATGGCTGAAAACAACAGAAAGGTGTTCTCACAGCTCTGGAGTCCAGAATCCAAAATCAGTTTCACTGAACAGAAATGAAGATGTCAGCTCTACAGGAGAATCCATTCTTTGCCTCTTCCAAGTGCCGGTGGCTGTCAGCTCTCCTTGTCTTATGGCTACGTCATGCCACTCTCTGCCTCTGTGGACACATGGCCTCCTTCTCTTCTCTGTGTGTCAGATCTCCCTCTGTGTTCTTACAAGGACAATTTTGATGGCATTTGGGGTCCCTCTAGGTAAGCCAGGATAATGCCCTCAATCTCAAGATTCTTAACTTAATCATACCTGCAAAAACTGTTTTTTTCAAATAAAATAATATTTACAGGTTTCAGGGATTAGGACATGGCATCTTTAGGCACCGTTATTCAGCCGAGTACTATACGAATGTTACAAAGAGTTTTGCCTTGGACATATGGCAGACAAACTTGAGGCCATTTTGTATATATGTGAGCCTCTCACCCACAAGCATGAGAAAGGAGTCATACCTCTTCATGCATCTTCTGTTCAGTGTTTGAGTAGCACCTCCCTGCCAAAGATTGAAGAAGGAAAGGGACCTCACTGTTACTTAGTAGTTCCCTGAGCGCCAGCCATCAAGTCCCAAGCAATGAAGGTCAGGACCAAGAATGTGTTCGTTATGGAGAGCTTCGTATTTTCCTCCTCAGACTTCAGAGGCTATTTTTTGGTGAAGAAAGTCTTCCATTGGGTGTAGTAGGTTCTGGTTAAATTGGTTAACATATCATGTTCAACTCAAGCTGGACAAGATACAAAGAAGCTCCCAGAAAGGATGGATAAGGATTCCTCCCAGCTAGCAAATCCTACTAAATTCACCTGAGACATTGGGACTACCATACTTGGAGCTCTTTGCATTAAGTTTCTTTAAACAACCCCACCACCCACAAAATATTAATATCTAGGCAAGGTTGAGTAGGAAGAAAATATAAAGGAGCATGAAAATTTATGTCCACTTTCTTTCCTACCTGGTATCCATTATAAGCACACCATTTGCTCTTCCTAAAGGGGAAGGAATCCAGATAAGCTTGTAGACATTCATTTTTATAGGACTTGTGGTCTCAAAAGCCCTTATGCATCCTTGCTCATCCACTCTCAGAATTCTTATTCAATGAATTTTAGAACAGTATTCTAATTAGAAATAAAGATTACTCCTTCAAAAGAGTATTTTAAGCACTCTGGGAGGCCCAGGCGGGCGGATCGTTCTGAGCTCAGGAGTTTGAGACCAGCCTGAGCAAGAGCGAGACCCCAAATATAGAAAGAAATTAATTGGACAGTTAAAAATATATGTAGAAAAAATTAGCCGGGCATGGTGGCTCATGCCTCTAGTCCCAGCTACTTGGGAGGCTGAGACAGTAGGATTGCTTGAACCCAGGAGTTTGAGGTTGCTGTGAGCTAGGCTGACGCCATGGCACTCGCCGCAGGCAAGAGAGTGAGACTCTGTCTCAAAAAAAAAAAAGAGTATTTTAAAATAACTCTAGGACATACTAGTATGTTATAATCCCATATATCAATCATTTTTACTTTTTCCAGCATTAGTTTACTTGATATTGAATGGGGTGCAGTTTTGTAGGGTTGATTTGCCAGCAATATTTGGTTAGTGGCACCTAATGCCCAATGGAGAAAATGTCTCAGGATCTCTGTTGACTAAGGGTGGTTTTTCTAACTCAATATTTTTCACCCTTGGCATTATTGACATTTCAAACTGAATAACTCATTGTGGGAGGCTGTCTTGTATATTTTAGAATGTTTAGCTGCATCCCTGACCTCACCACATAGATGCCAGGCATGTCGTCCTACCAAGTTGTAACAACCAAAATGTCTCCAGACATTGCTAAATGTCCCCTGGGAGCAAAATCATCACTATTGAGAATTACTGTTCTAGCTCTATTATTTGCTTGGTTAATAATAATAGCTAACGTTTATGGAGCACTTACTAAGTGCCAGTCACTGTACTAAACATTTTATTCACATTAACAAATTTGAATCTCAGAAAATCTCACAAGGCAAATGCCATTATTATCCCTAAGGAAATTGAGGCTCAGTAGTGTTGAGCAAATGGGCCAAGAATATACAATTTGTAAAGGGAAGAAACAGGATTTGAACCAGCAGTTAGGACTTAGAATTGATGGTCTTAACCATGGTGGCACAGCAGCTGTCCTCTGCCTGCCTAAGAATATGTTGTTACAGACTTGAAAAGCATCTTCCTTTTAATAAACTTTAACAATGGATGAAAGGAGGGGAAAAGACCATTTATTGAGTTAATGACTATGAATGGAACACTCATCTTGAAACTTCCATATAAGTTATTTCACTTAATCCTCATAGTAGCCCTATGGAGTAGATATTGTTATATTCTTTTATGGAAGAACTTGGATCCAAAACACTAAGCATTTTTACCCAAGGTATGAGCCAGTATAATAAGAGGCAGAAGCAGAATTGGACCCAGTGCTTTCTGACTTCTAAGCCCATGCTCTTTCTGTTTTACTCTTTCACTGTTTTTTTTGGACTTTAGAAAGATGTTGGGAGGGAAATGTTTAGACTCTCCATGTACATTTTCTGATTAAACACATTTTCCTGTAAAAAAATCCCAAATTACTTACAGCCGATACTTGGAGAGTTTTAGCCCTCGCTTGTCCTTTCCTCAGTGCCTTCTGATAGGGTCCAGTAAGATGTGCAGGCACAGGTGGGTGGGCCTGGGCATTGACAGACCTGGTTTGAATCCTGGCTCTCCCTCTCCTCTGCTGTCTGACCCTGGGCAAGTCACATGACCACTGGGAGTGTCAGCTTCCTTATTTATGAATATACCCACGTTGTAGGGTAAAGCTTAGAAATAATACATGAAAATACTAAAATTATTAAAAATTGCAAGCTATGTATTTTGCTTCTTTCGTTCCCTTTCAAAGCACTGGCAGCATTTCTATCCCAATTTCCCCATCCCCATCAGGGATATCTGGAAACCTGACATTTAGAAATGTATTAAGATTCATTCTTGATTAAAATAAAGGGATCTTGGGATAGATGAAACATTTGAAGTCTTTGTTAGCTAAACATCTTTCTGAAGACTGGTTTGGGCACCCAGAGAAGAGGAGGTCAAGACAAGGAGACAGTGAGCTTCACAAGATTTTTTTCAGATAGTCCATGTGGAAAAGATTATTGTGAAATACCACATACCATGACCTGTATCCACAGACAACAATAATGAATATCAAGAACTTACTATTAAAGAAAAAGTTTGTTTTGTCAAAGCCTGTATTGTGAGCTGGATAGGTGGGACTTGACCTAAGACTTATGTTTTTAACTATAGGAAATAAACACATACATATGCATAACAAGGGTGCAGAGTGGAAAGAAAGTACAAGAAATATTGAGAAATGTAATTCTCTAGGACTTAACTCAATGGATTGAGACTTTACAAGGTGACCTGATACTCAAGGGAGATGTCATTAAAAAAAAAAAAGTGTTGATGGAGAAGAAGGTGTTCATATACAGTTGCCTTGCTGAGAATGTGGGTCACAGTCGAAAGAGATTCCAAAAGTAATGTGATAATACTGCATATCTACTCAAGGGCAACCAGAAGAAATGTTCTGAATCAAAAATAACTCAGCATTTGAGAATTCTAAGAGGACATTCAGTACATCTCCATCCAGAGAAATTGGGAAGGAGGGATGAGTTCATCTGTTTCAAGATTTTAAGAGATTAAATTGAGTTATGTTATAAACTTGTTGAAAATGTTAAATCTCATTGCTAATTGAATTTCACTAAAATAAAAACTTCAGGGAAAGCTATTTATCTGTTAGGCAGAAATCAGTTAAATTCAATTACCTTATTTTTAAAAGATGTTTTTGCAGTCTGTGTGTGTAGACGAGGGCTGTAAAACTCAATTACATGTTAAATAATAGTGCTATCACATTCTGGTTGGTCATGATGAAATTCAAAAATGGCATATTGGACACATGCTACTTAAGCAAATATTCTAATAGCAAAGTCTATGTATAACTGAAGAATTCCTAACCCTCTCTTTCGCCTTCACTCAATAATGGGTATAAGAAAATTTCACACTAAGAAAGGAACTTGGAAACTCCCTTGGCCTATTATGACAGAATTTGACCTGAATATTCATTTGTGAATTCAAGAAGTAAAGATGAAATGACAGACAAAATTTTTCTTGTTATTACTCCTTGGAAATCATATGGATTCATTCTATAATATGGTGTAGGAAACTAGGAATATAAGAATTTTTGTTTTTTCAGAAAAACAACCCATATTATGAACTGTGTTAGAAGAAACTATATTAGACATGAAAGAAAAAAAACAGATTAAGAAAGGAAAATATTGCTAATCTGTGTAAGAAGGTGACAAATAGAAAAGGCAATAACAGAATTCATAATTTTTTGATGGTGCTTGATTTGGAAGATGAGGTCAGGGTTTGAATATGGAACCTGAGTTTTCTTTCTGGCAGTAATATGCCAATCATGCAGACCACCCCTCTGAAACAGAACCACATTGTGGTTTATAACCTTCAGGGAAAGAGACTAGATAACCTTCTTTCACCTTTTACAAGAGCCAAGACAAGCCATGTAAAGGAGAAAAAAGTTTCCAGGAAAAGGAGTTGGAAGAAGCTACCTCTCATTGACTACTGTCACTTTGGGTCACTGGAAATACACATGCGTGCCCAGGATGTGCGTAGAAGCTTTTGGGAAGTTGGAGACATTAACCCTGAGTGTTGCTGAGCAGAGAAGACTTCAAAGGCCAGGCACAGTGAAAGAACCAGAAGCCAATCAGAGTGAAGGGGGATGTTTGAACACAGGGAGAGGGGGCATATAAAGACTAAGGGTTTGTGGTCTCCCTCTCTCTCTCTCCACTGTCTGTTCTAGCCGACTTCTGCCAATCTGGGCAGTTATTTACAACTCCAAGAGGACAAGAAGGGTAAGGTGAGTCTGGGGTCAACTAGACAGTGTTTACTTGCATACAATTTGTCCCTTTGCAGTTGCTCTGTGAGACAGGTTAAATTCTAGTCACAAGGACCAGTGTTCCCAATGTATTCTATTTGTTTACTCTGCACCTGCTTGAGGAGTCTGCTGCTGACATACGAGCTCACAAATACACATTTAAGAAAGGAGAGTGGAATGTATGGCTGTCGATGCAGGTCCACTGTTTCCTTTCTCTCCGCGGGGAAAGGCTGGGACTCATGACACTTAGGCTTCCATCTGTAAAACGGGGCTGGCACTTTTTGCACCCTATTTGACAAGTGCACTGAGATAGGAGATGAGATGCCGCTTTTGGAAGTTTCCCTTGGAAGCAAGACACATAATGGTTCTAAGGTGGCAAATTTTAAATGCATTCTTCTCTAGGAACTATTTTCTTGTGAGGATCAAAAAACAGAAATATTAGTCTGGAGAAGAAAACATTTCAACTTCTAAAAGACCTGTGTCTCAGTCGTGAGCATTTTCTAATGCTTGGAGACGCATGGGCTCCTGGAGTGATGGATGCTTGGCCGAGCGATGAGGCCAACCACAGTATTAGAACAACATGTGGGGATGATGGTATTTGGTGATCAGTTCTCGCTCTTTGTTTCTACGCCATCTCAGTAGAGATTTCTAACCCTTTTTACATGCTATTTTAAAAAGGGCTAAGGGGGAGGCAAATCTCTTAAATGTCTTTCTTTGCTAGTCTGGGTGTTAATCTAGTGATTCCTCTGCAAGTTTTAATTTGAGATAGCGGGTATCAATAACTAAACTATCCAATAAAAATATAGTCTAATATATTTGATGTTCAAGTTGAGGACTGAGGCCATAAAATGCAATGCTTTACTTTTGGTTGTTTTGAAATAAAGATCAAAGAGAATTGAGATGTTTTCAGAAAAGAATGGTATTTATTGTCTGAGCTAATGAATCAAAGGTGTAGGTATTACCCTCCGCCCCATAATGAAATTAATTCTTGTTGCACTGACGTGTATATAAAAAGGAAGGTAGCTCACTTAAAATTGTTTGGAAGGGAAGTTGTTGGGACCTCAGTAAAGGAAAGATAGGTTATTCCCATAATTGTCATCTTGTTTCTTAACCTCATGATTAATGATGGTCACATGATTGTCATCTTATTCGTTAGCCTCATGATTAATGATGATCACTGAAAAAAAAGTTTTTAAGAATGTTGTTTGGAACAGTCCTGCTGCCTTTAGGGTGCAAACACATGTGTGCCCTGTATTCCACTATGGGAACTTGATGCCTCCCAGATGGTACTTCCAGAAAACTCTGGCAGAGCTGGCCCATTTACTTTATCACCCAAGTAACAGGAGACAGAGGAATGGATATGGGTGAAACCACATGGTTAGATGTAGGTCATTGTCAAGATTCTAGCTTTTATTTGGGTAGGGGCAACAAATCTACTATTAGTAACCTATTATTATATTACTATAAAGGTATCATTTTATGCTTTGCTTTCTAGCCATCAACCAAGAGCAGGGGGCTCCACTAAAATGTACTTACTTCCTTTTTAAATGTCATCTACATGAGCTCTGTTTGGTTTTATGGTTCTCACTGCACCTTTGCATTGCATGTTAATCTATAACTGCTGCCTCAAGTCAATTTAGAAGCAGCCAGGGCATAAATCCTAAAAAGTAAAAGTTTTTAATTGAGTAAAAGTTTTTAATGTGTTTATACACTCACATATGGGCATGTATGTATGTGTATATGTGTGTTCATATGTATATATAATCTTTATATATGAGCAAATATATATATAGGTGGCTTTATATTATTAACAATGTTAGTTTTTTTGCACATATACACATACACACTACTGTATATTTGTATACAACTTTTTATTTTCCATAATACTTCTCATAGATTATCTCATTCTGAACTTCATAGTCACTCTGCACAGAGGTTATGTGACCTGTCCAAAATCACACTTAGTAATAAAGCCAGGACCAGCAATAAAGTTTCCTGATTCATAGCCAAGACTTCTTTCCTCTACAACAGCTGTCAGTGGTTACTGGGAAGGCTAGGGAAAGAAACTGATTTGACTTCTCTGAAGTTGAGAATTATGGACAGTTACTGAAATATCAGCAGCGCAGTTATTTTCCAGGTCAGCTGATCCAGGGCTAGTCCTATCTGTAGTTGAGATAAGCTGTTTAAATGGCCATGTATAACTTTATGTTTTGTGTATATTATGCTATATTCCACCATCATCTGGTGCTCTTGTTCTTTTATGTTACATATCTTTTTTATTGACTTTATTTTTGACACCTAAACAATCTTATAGCCATTCATTATACTAGTAATAAAAAGTAGGCAGAGCAAGAATCTTGAATCATATTTTTCTCCAACTGCCATGTGTGGCAAGACAATATAATAAAATTCTATTTCTAGTACTTCCCATTAGTCAAAAAAAAATTTTAGATGGAAATTGGTGATTATGGCATACAAAATTGGCACTATTATTTCAAGGTTAAAAACTGGTAAATTCTTTCTTTCTTTTTTTTTAACATTCTCTTTTCAGACCCTTCTCCCATTTCTTTATCTAATTTGCGGTTAAGTCCAATAAGAGAAATAAGGCAACTTGAAAGATCTTTGGATTATTCAACCAGCATTCTCAGGCAGAGTTAGTAAAAGAAATGGAAAAACTATTACTTCATTATAAACAACATAATCATAATGAAAATCAACCCCGTTGACAAGAATTCTCCATTTGAAATCAAAATGCCATTATCAAATAAAGAATGACAGAAAGGCCCTTGGTGATAACTTGGGTGTGATGATGAGTTTTCGAAAAGTTCAGCCTGACATATCAGACTGTGTCATTTAAAAATCTGTTCGTCCTATAGATTCTAAAGGCAAATTTCAGCATTGAAACAGTATTTTTTCCTTGAAAAATAATGTAAAACCTTGCATTGCATGGATAGGGGTTGAGATGCTGTAACAAAGAAAACCCGAAATGTTATTGGCTTACATAGACAGAAGCATATTTCTCTCTCACAGTAGTCTGGCTGATCCAAGTAGCGCAGTGGATCTACTCCTCTAGGTCATTAAAGGACACAAATTCCTTCCTTACTGCTTTATTACCACATCCTGAATGTCATGCTCCTCAGTGTTGACAAAGCTGGGTCACTACCACTTCTGCGTTGCAGCCCACAGAAAAGAGAGAGGAGAGAATCCAGAGCAGATGTCTTTAAGGAAAGGACCAAGAAATGACAGATAGCAATTCCACTCCACTTCCATTGCCGGGAATCTCATCATATGCACATGACTCAGCCTCAAGGCATGCTGGGAAATGTAGTCTGTAGCAGGGAGACCATGTTTGTAAAAAAAACATGGAGGGGTAATGTTGGAGAGTGGAAGCAAGTGGACTCAACTACTATTAATAAAAGAAAGTAAAGGAGATGGGATGGGGAGAGCCCAACTAGCAATATCTACAACAGCCACGATTTTTTTAACATCCTCTTTTGTGTGTGTGCGTATACATGTGTGTGTAATACTTATTAAAGGGGGTTATATATTTTTCTGCCTCTTTAAATAGGGTGTATTGAGCTCAGTTGAATTAATTTATACTTTTATTCAATGCACATCAATTGGGTGCCTACTATCTATCAGTGTATGTGAGGCCCTGTGTATAGTTTCAGGTTTAATCTTCCCAACAACCCAATGAGGCAGGTCAAATTTTTCCTGTTTTGCATATGAAGAAACTGATTGTTAAGGAATTTAGGTAACATATTCAAAGTTACATATAGATTTAAATCCCACTCTCTGCTATCCATCCTACTTCCCTGAATTTGCTTTATTCAAAAAATATTTATCAAGCAACTTCTATTGATCAGGCAGTTTTATGTTTTACTCCTATTTAACCCCAGAACAATCCTATGAAGTAGATATTATCTTTCCATTTTATAGATGGTACAACCATAGTTCAGAAAGGTGAAGTATCTTATACAAGATTGCAGAGCAATGGGCAGAACAGGATTTAAATCCAGAGTAGTGTTCTTTCCAGTTGGAACCTGCCTTTTCTGCTATTTGAAGTCACCACTCCACTGGGCTCCCAACTTAGACGCTATGCAGACTTGCCTTACCTCCCTCTGCTCTACATTTTCTATCTACTGACCCAGCATGTCCTGACAGCTCCACTGAAGAAATGTCTCTCCGGTCCACTCTCCATCATAGCCAGACCTTTATCATTTGAGGCCTGGATCATTTCAACTCTTTCCTAACTTACCTTTTCATAATCAAATTATCTTTCCTTAGTCCAATCACATTTCACGAGATAATCACTCTCAAATAAATAAAATATCCAATTACTATTCTTCCATGCTGAAAACTATTTGCTTCTTTATTTCCATGGAATAATATCTCAGTTCATTACTTTGGTATACAAGGCTCTTCTCAGTTTAGCTGAAGGCTCATTTCTCATCACCCAATTCCCACCCAACCTAATTTCTCCGTACTCCAAACCCATCTGCTTTTTCATGTCTTAGTCCTTTTGTACATGATGTTTTTGTGACCTAAAGTAATCTTTCCCATTTTTTTCTGCCTGGAAAATTTCTAGACATTTTTAAAGTTGCAATTGTAATTATAAAATTGCTTCCCCACATGACATTGACCCTCCTTCTGTGGTCCCATAGCACTCTTGAGTATCTTAGTATAGTGCAATAAGTGCTATCATAAGTACCTGCCTGTCTCACCCACAATACGCTCTCTTTGACAGCCAGGACCACCTGGTACATTATGTAAGTGTTTTATTGGGAACAATGGGCTGAAGACTCAGTTGCCAGACATTGCACAAGGGGAGTTGGCATGTCATTTAACAATATTGTTAAATTGTCATTTAACAATAAAACAAGTCATCTGTTTATTGAATACTTACTCTCAACAAATCACTGTGCCTGGTACTATAAAGGGATCAAAAAAGAATAAGAGGCCAGGAAGGATAGGGAGGAGGAGGAGATGAAGAAATGTGTATCAATGGATATGAATATACAGTTTGATGGAAGAAATAAGACTTAGTGCTAGATAGATCAATAGGGTGACTATACTCTACAATAATCTGTTGTACAGTTCAAAATAGCTGGAAGAGAATAATTTGAATGTTTCTAGCATAAAGAAAAGACAAATATTTAAGGTGATGAATAATCCAAGTACACTAATTTGATCTTTACAAATTATATTAATATGTTACATTATCACGTGTATTCTGAAACTGTGTATATCTATTATACATCAATAAAAAATAAATTTTAAAAAAGAATACAATCATTCTTGCCCTTAACTCCTCACTCTGGCTTCAAATTTAATTAATCAGTTAAGATGAATACTTTGGAAATAATAGCATATATGTACCTTCTTAATTGTTCCTTGTTTATACCTATTAGACTATAAACTCCTTGAGGATGGATTCTCTTTTCACCCTTGTTTTTTCTAGCTTCTGTTATTGTTTCTGGCACATAGTAGGTATTCAAAAATCTTTGTTCAAAGATAAGTGAATAACATGTTTTCAAAAGCTAATACAGTAACCATGTTTGAAGTACAAAGTGAGTGGCGTAGCCTCCATAGATATTACTAGAAATGAGACAAAGGTCCAGGCACCGAAAGAAGATTTGGGTCAGTCTGAGACATAGGAAAGATTTGAGAAAATTAAGAAAGTAATGATGATATAGAAACAAATATGAGAAAATGCATTGTATTAGTCACGTAATCCAACATAAATACTACTTAATAAACCACCCCCAAACTCAGTGTCTTGTAACAGCAAACATTTATTTTTACACTTGTAGGTCTGCTGATTCAGGCTGGCTTAGCCAAGTGGCTCTGTTTCAGGCTGCAGGTCACCTGAGTTGAGGTCGACTCCAGGCTGTGGTTTCAGGTCAAGTCTGTTCCACATAGCTCCATTCTTGTGGTTGATGTCTTGAGGAGGGCTTAAGTGTATTTTGGATGTGGGGGTGACGTAAACAATTGTGACCAAGAGAATATGCTGTTACATTGATTCATTGGTTGTTCACAATTATTCATGCTCTCGTTTTATTAGAATTATATATTCACTCCCTTTGCCATATGATTTTGCCAAACCTCCACTGGGGTAAATAGAGGATATTTCCCAGCTCTCTTGATGTTGGGTTTGGTCATGTGGTTTGCTTTGACCAAAGAAATGTGGGTAGAAGTCACAGTGTGCCAGTTTCAGGTTAAGACCTCAAAGAGCATTGCTTTATTTGTTGTTGTTGTTCATCCTCTTGTGCTCCTGCCCTTTGCTGGTCCAAGGCAGATGAGAGACATGTGATGTAAACTTGATCATCATCCAAAGCCTGGAGCCCAGCCTTGGGCTACAGACTGTAACAGATCCTTCCTGACTGACTCTCTAACCAGTGAACATGAAAACTATACTGTTATCATTGTAGAACTCTAGGTTTGCAGTAATAGTTGACAAATACAGGTGTGGAAGTGAACAGTAACAGGGAGTATTCAGAAGTTATGTTATAAAGGGGGCCAAGGACTCATCGAATGGAGGCATGACCAGGATATACGATATAAGGACTGACAGAATAAAGAGGCAGCAAGGGAGAAGGGTCAAAGCTGACTAAGTGGTTGAGACCAAGTTGAATGCTGGCACCAACTGGCTGAAATGACTACTTCAGTAACCATGAAATGTTAAAGCTAAAGGGGATCTTGAAATTATTTTGGATATTACAATCTCCAAGACAGAATTAACATGCAGAATTATTTTGTTTGGCCAGTGTATTACAGATTTTTACAATTTGAATTTGAATGCAACAGGCAGGTCATATAGCCTCCATTCTTTACCTCACCCACCCCTCCTTCTTCATGCTCCATACCTTTGAAAACATTTGAGTTTATGTCCCCTGGTAATCCAGTCACCACTTATTCCCAAGCACATTGATTTAAAGATGAATATGAGAGATGTGAATTATAATGGTGACAACAGCTGGTGTGAGTTGAGCCACTTATTATGGTTTCAGATATTGCTCTAAGTGCGTTATATACTTATGTCATGAATCCCCATTTTGCAGATAGGGCAAAAGAAGTTTAAGTAACTTGCCTAAGGTCAACAGTTGGAAGTAGAAGAGACAGGATTTGAAAAGTCCAGTTTATTACACAGCTTCAACTAGGTCAGCTCAAACATAAACTGATTATTTTGTGGTAAACACTTTCTCTAGCTGGCCTAGTGGGAATCCCCCTTCCCTTCCTGATAGCAAATTCCTTAACTACATCTTGAACAGATTCATAATTTCCCAATCCCTTTGGGGTATTAAAAGACTATCCAATTTAAAACTCCATTGTCAACTCTAATTCATATCTTTCCCTTCAATGATCGCCTGCCAGGCCTGGGGCTCAGAGGCCCTGAAAGGAAAGAGACATGGTATGCTCTCTCATTCCTCTCCACTCTTGCACCTGGGAATGTGTGGCATGTCTGGGTGTACATGGGGGTGGGGATTGAGGCCATGATCTGGTTCTCTAATTCCCTTTTCAAGGTCTATGACCTTGGCATAGGGATGGTTGGGGAAATAAAGGTGGAATGGCAAATGTCTCTTGACTCAATTGCCTGGGTTTTAATTTTCTTTCTGTAAATTGGCTTTACTTCTCTCGCAGATACAAACTGGCCTTCTGTCTTGTCTGTCTGACAGGTGTCTAAATGCTGATTCTATGTATAGTGCATCACATGTATAAGTTCTTTGAAGATGGCCTGGGAGGTAGGACTGTCCATATCCTATTATTCCTGAGTTAGAAATTCCAGCTCTGGCTTTACCTTGCCCACCCCAGCTCCCACCCCTAACATTGTACCTATAGCTTCTTAATCCTGGATCCCCTTGACTGGTTACAATAGCTCCAACAATAGCTCCAGCCCAGATAGATGTCCGAGAGGAAACTCACACAGCCCTGCTCTGCTTACTTTCTCCAATTTAGCCTCTCTCACCAAGTCTTTTCTTCAAGAAAGCATGAGATAGACCAACAAGTCAGCTGCCTGTGCAGCCATCCAAACAGGGAATAAGAATGCCAATCTCCCCTTTCTACAGGCATCTTCCAGACATCAAGTGTTGCTCACTGATCACTTGGCTGTAGTATGGCTGAGAGAAGGAAGGGTGGCCCCACAGCCCGCCTTGGGCCAACAACTCAGGCCCAGCACTCTTGACTACTATGCCTCTGGCAACAGGGAGAGAGGTAAGGTCTGCAATGTTTACCTTTGTCTGCTTAGAGCTGATAGTTCAGGCTATGAGGGTTGGTGAACTCCTGAGGGAGAGAATGAATGTAGGGAGAAGAGTTGAGTGCCAGAGACTCAAACAGTTGAGGAATGGTCGCCTTTGAGGAATAGAGAATATGTGGTGGAGGCAGAGAAACGGTCTTAGAAAGAGAATTTTAGAATAAAGAAGGGCCTATTCAACACCTCATTTTCTATATCAGAAAACAGAAGCAAAAGGAGGCCGGAAGATCTGTTTAAGGTCACACAGATGACTTGTTACAAGGCTTTAACTGAAACCCAAGGCCCTGACTGCTGGTGTTGCTGCTGAATTTTCAGAGAAATAGGAGGAGTTTTGGATTGCCCCCGAGTGAGAAATTAGATAACTGAACTTGTAAAGTCAATTAATTCAGTCTTACCCAGAATTCTAGACCCTCATTTTGTCCTGGAGGTATGTCTGCAGAGAAGGTAGCCTGGTTTTGGAACAGCTGTTTGCTGGAAACCTGTGCCACTTTCAGGTTGGATGACGTAGATCAGCAGAAGTCTGGTTACCAGCTAGATGGAGTTATGCTCAAAATCAGCCGGAGGTTGGATCCTAAAGAATGTAGTAAATGGCTGATGCAAAGAAAGAATTGTCTTGCAACAAAAGTGATTTCAGAGGATAGCTTTCAGTGGGTGGCTATTTAAAACCATAGATTATAGCTCTCTATTATTACACTCTGTTGCACATTCAAAGTAGAAAACCTACAGGTAAAACTGATTTAAAATTTTTTTTTAGAACTTAAAAAAATAACTATTCTGAGTTACTTTCCTTCAAATAGCTTAATTGGACAATTATTGTTTGATAACAAACATACTGTTAGCAAAGCTGTGGGGAAACAGGTATAATGCTTCATGGGTGTATCATACAAACCTACATGAACACTGATGCAGGGCAATTTGTTAAATATCTACTGCATTTTCAAATGCATATGTCCCCTTAGACCTAGCAAGTACACTTCTGGGAATTTATCCCACAGAAATATTACTTAGCTACCCGCTGATGTTATTTACAAAGGTATTGTTTGAATAGCAAAAGATTGAAAATAACTTAAATGTTCATCAGTTGGGGAGGATTTTAAATAAATATGGTACATCCATACAATGGAATACTATGCACCTGTAAAAACAAGAATAAGATAGTTCTTTAGATAATGATTTAGAAAATCCATAAAATTTTTTGTTAAGAAAAAAAAGAAGGGTATATAAAAGTATGTACGATGTGCTCCCTTTTGTGTAAGAAAGGAGGAAACATATGTGTTTGTATTCGCATAATAAAACCCTAGAGGCGTACGCAAGAAATGAATAAATGTGGTTATTGGAGGATAGAGAGGATAGAGAGGTAGGATAGGTATGGGAGAAAGACCTACACTGCATTTTTTAAATCTATTTTTTGAACCGTGTGAATGTGTTAAAACACTTAACGATAAAGTTACCACTGTTAGATATACCTTTTTAAAATTAGAAATAGAATCTCTGTTCAATTATTAGATAATTGCTCATCTTTTTGTGGATTATCCACAAAAAGTGTTGGTGTTTGGAGAAAAGTGCTAGACTTACACATCAGGGGTTTTGAATCAGGGCCCATTGATTATTATTATGTGATCTCCAGTCAGTGTCTTCTCTTTGGAATTCAGTTTTCTCATGTAAAATGTGTTAAGCCAGATGGTTTCTGTTCTAGTTCTAAGTTACTCTCTTCTCTCCCATAGCAAATGATTAAGGAACGGAACACAATATTGACATTTCTCTTCCAGTAATTTGATTGGGAAGACTAGCACGGTTGCCTTTTGGCATCAGGTTTCTTTGGGTATAACCAACTGAAACCGACCCTGTTTAGCTTAGGCACAGAGTGGCTCACAGAGTCAAGGAAGAGCTGGAAAACCAAGAGAAAATGTGTGTATTTCCCTCCAAGGCATGTTCATTGGAAGACTTCTTTCAACTGTCTATGTGACTGTGTGTTTCTGATCAAGATTCAATTCCCAGGAGAAAAAGAATAAATCTGATTCTCTGAAGTTAAGGGAACAAGGGTTCTGCCATTGCAGCCACTCCAGGGCCTCATGTCATGAGGGATAAATGATTCTCTACTGAAAGGATGCCGGGCAAACAAGAACATCTGTCTGCCCAGGGGAGCATTCTTCATAGTGCTGCTATTCAGCCATGGAGTTGGCTGGAGCTGATGAGCCCCATCTCATGTGATTATGTACAACTCAGGGCCAACATAGTTAAAACTAGGGTAAAGTGTGTTACTGCTGGGAAAAGAAATTGTGTCTCAACTGACAATATTATTGTTGTAACTTCAGGTTGAGGAAGGACTATTCTGGGGTTGAGGGATAAATCTCAAAACTGGTAAAAACATACAATTCACAGGCACTCAAAATAATGACTGTGATATTCATCATCTCATAATAGTTTAATGTTTCTGAAATTCATCACGAGTCACTTTTGCACAGGACTACCACGCAACACAGATGTTTTTATCTTGGAGCTGTCCTTCTTCACAGCAGCTGACTTTTTTCACTGGGACTTGCCCTATTTGCTGTGTCCTGGTCTTGCTGCATTGATTACTCTACCAGTTCTTCCTGAAGGCCAATTTAGAATTGGAAGCAATTGTCTCTGGCAAACCAGTATCATTCCTGCCTTTCATCGATGAGAAAAATGAATCCCAAAGAGGTTATAAAAAGTGCCCAAGGTCACATAACTAGTAGGCCAGTCAGTCCAAGGTCACACAGACCATCAATCAGTGCTAATTTCAGTGCTAATTTTAGGTGGATCAAACCTATGAAGGGAGAAGTCGAGGTCACTCTGACAGCTTTCTGGATATATCTCATAGTCCTTGTGTTGTTCTTAATATATTTTTTTCATCATGGTCTTAAAAACTGTCTGTTTAACACATTACCAAGTATTAAGAGATACAGTTCTACCATCTCCCTCTAGCCACTCTCCTGTACCCTTTTAATACAGTTTGTAAGCTGTGTCACCCTGCTTATTATTTTTCTGTGTGCCACTAGGGGATAACCCTGCATTTCAGTCTTTCCAGCTCTTGCAATGAAAAGTTGCTTCATTAGACTGAAGTCCTAATGAGAATGATCCTTTCTTCCAGAACAAGCATACACAAAATAGGCTATATTTCTTATTAATTTTCATACAAATTTCCAAATGAGAGAAAAATCAGGCTTCAGTATGCTTAGCTTCACCTTTAATTTTGGCACTTCCTTCAGAGCAGAATTGTATACCATGGAATACCCAGGTCCCAGCAAATATAACAAGGAACTTAGCATTTCTTTCTTTCTTTTTTTTTTTTTATATTTTATTTACCTTGAAAAGATAATCATATGTGATTCCAATTAAAGAATTCACCTATTCTCTACTAGGCTGAATTCTTTCTCTTGTCTGTCTAAACTATTCCCCAGGTATATGCAACATATCCCCAGATGATTAGACTTGTATGTTTTTATATCTTGTCTGCCATGTTAGACACCATTACAGCCACTTGAGATTTCTGGTGCATTTTGTGCAGTTATTCCTGTTGTCATTTTGTTGCTCTTCTGAAGGGTCCTATTGAGACAAACATTTAGTGTCATTGTAAGAGTTAGATGAGATGCTTTATGTAAAGTTCTTAGGACAGTGTCTGGTAGGCAGTAAACACTCAAAAATGTTAGTCATTATTATTATTTTGGCCAGAATAACCTCAAGTGTCTTCCTCAGTAGAAAGAGATTAGAATTTTCTAATTCTAATTGAATTAGAATTCAATTGCTACCTTTCTCAGTGCCTTCCTTTCCACTCACAATTCGTTCTCCAATCCTGTGGCTAACCAGGACAACCAGGATCTCTACATGAAATGAGTTTAGGAGTCTTTCTTATTTTCCTCTCGTCTTGTGTTTGCCAGATAATCATCATTTTTCTAAGATTTGTTGGTTGATTGGTTTGAGACAGAGTCTTGCTTTGTTGCCCTGGCTAGAGTGCAGTGGTGTCATCATAGCTCACTGCAACTTCAAACTTCTAAGCTTAAGTGATCCTCCTATCTCAGCCTCCTGAGCAGCAGAGACTACAAGCACATACCACCATGCCCAGCTAATTTTTTTTCTATTTTTTGTAGAAACAGGGGTCTCGCTCTTGCTCAGGATGGTCTCGAACTCCTGGCCTCAAGCAGTGCTCTCACCTCAGCCTCCCAAAGTGCTAGGATTACAAGCATGAGCCACTGTACTCAGCCTGTTTGTTTTTGAAGACTGCTGTCCTTAGTAAATTTTCCTTCCCTTGATCTGTTTATAATCACACTGCTGTCCTTGAATTAATGGTAAACTTCTATATAATTATTGAGTTGTAGGTCATGAGCTTTGGTGTGGGGCACCAGCTGTTCAGAAATATCATTGTAAATTTCCTTAAACCCAACTTTAGTTTTTCCATGTTGATTGAAGTCGATGAGAATTTTACTTTTGTCTTTTTTCTTGCCAACCACTTAAATGGATAGGACAATCTCAATGTTTTAAAACTTTTGAGTTTACCTTTTCAATGACACTTTTTTCATACATATTTTTAACGTATATCTTTAAGTTCTGGCATCTTGCTCTTCCCTTGAAACATGTTTTAACTCCTTCCTGTTGTAGCTGACATGTTTTTTCCACTGTTGTATACATGCCTAATTTCTAAGTTTTGGAAAACTTGATTTCAACTATGTTGTCATGTGAACGGAAAAGATAGCTCTTTGCATTTCATGTGGTTCCATATCTCTTTCCTTGCATATCCTATTAATTTTCCAGATTCGCTGATTGTTTTCTATGTTTACTCTAAAGAGCATAGCATCCTATTAGTATTTAAAGAGGTGCTTTTTAGAAGCTATGTCCCTCCTATGTTTTCAAACTTCTCTAAAATTTTAGCGGTTTTCTAGAGATAAAGCTAATATCACTTTCCAACTTTTCCTGTTTTTTTTCCAGAGAGAAGGGAGGGTATGTGTAATTTGAAACTTTTTGTTTTTGATCATGTACAATTAAATTCACATTTGGGGGAGCTTCCAATCTAGATCTCAGGTCTTCTTGACTTCCTGGGCTGATGGAGCTTACCTCTCTCACCTGACCAGGATGAAGACTGGCTTCCCAGGTAAATTCACATTTTCCTCTTCGTATACAGATTTGTTGTTGTCCTAAAGCAACATTCATTAGTTTTTCTTCTCTCAGGCCTAGACTTCTAGCCATGGGTATTTATAACCATATGTTTTTGCATTACATGTTTCTATTCGTACTTTTTCCGTTTGTAATTACTCTGTCAAGACTTCTTTTGAATACTTTCTTTTCCTGTCTCCTTTGAGACCTCTTTCTGTCTTATTTATTTATTTCAGGCTTTCAGCTACTCCTTTCCCTACAGTTGCTCTACCTTCCATTCATTCGACAAATATTTATTGAGTGCCTACTATATACCAGGCACTATACAAGACCCTGGAGATGCAAGGGTGAGCAAGGTAGACAGGGTCTCTGCTCTCATGGAGTTTTCATTTCAGGGTGCACGACAGACAAAACCAAGTAAACAAGTAAATAATAGAATTTCAGACAGTAATGCAGACTGTGAGTAAATGATACAGCACAATGAAGCACAGAGCTGGGTTCAGGCAAGCATGCAGGCTATTTTGTTGATAGGATGATTAAGGAGTCTCTGAGAATATGACTTTGTGCTGAGAATAGAAGGAAATAAAAGCTAAGAGAAGAGAATTTTGGGCAGAAGGAACAAGAAAAATGAAGACCTTGAGGTGGGAAACAGCTGTTCAAGGAGGGGGAAAAGGCCACCGTGGCTGTAGCAGAGCTATCGAGGGAAGACTGGAAAGAGGTGACGCTGGGGCAGTGGGAAGGGATCAGATTGTATAGGACACTGTAAGGTTAGTAATGATTTTATATTTTATTCTAAGGATTATAGAAAGCCAACAGATAGTTTTGCACCAGGGGAAGATACGAATTTAAGAGATCGGTTTGGCTATTGTATTGAAAATAGACCACGAGGAGCAAGAGCAGAAGCAGGGAGACCCGTTGGAGGCTACTCTTTTTAGGTAGAATGGTGTTTTTATTTTTGTCTGTCCTTATTAAATCCAAGTAATGCAAAAACAACCCAAAATGACTCATATGAGGACATTTCTTATTTCATACATAAGAAGCTCAGTAGCAAGGTGTACTCTAGGATTGGTTGTTTCAGCAATGCAATGACATCATCAAGACATGCCCTCTGCCATCTGTGGGTTTTATTTCATCCTCATGCTGGTAGCAAAATAGCTGCTGGAACTCTAACCATTGTTTCCCCAAATGGCCAAGTCCAGAGGTAGGAGGGAAATTATTGTATCATGGGGCAATCTCTTAGCAAGTGTACTCTTGTGTAAATTTGCCTTATACCTCTTTGACCAGAATTGTTTACTCCTAAACCCATCACTGACAGACGGTGTGCGATTATCATTATTTGCTTGGGCTAACTATGAATATTTGAAGATGGAATGGATAATGGGGAGTCAGCCTCTACTGCCATAGTCCAGATAGCAATAAACACCCCATGCCTAGCCCAATAATGTGTGATATACAGCAGGACCTCAAAACAAAACCAAAACCAAAACCAAACAAACCAAATGATTTTTGGATATTTCAGAAAGACCTGAGATTTTTCCCCTGTAGGCATTTCTGTTTCTAAACAGGGTTATCCTGCCTGTAACATAACACAAAGATATTCAGCTAACTTTTTAAGCTTACTTGTAAAGTGAGTGAGTATTTGAGTGTCTCTTACATGAAAGGCAATATTCTGGGAACCTCACATGTGAGAACTGCTTTAGACTTCACAACCATCCTATGAAGTAGGTATTCTTAAATCCATTTTGCGGAACAAAAAGCTGGGCCTAATTAAATTGATGAAGATCACATAGCAATTTTTGCCTTTCTCAAAAGACCATGTACATTCTTTTTATAATTCTAAGAATAAAATAAAAATATATTTATGGCCATAATTGGATCTGCATACTTGAGCCTTTTTAAAGCATTCTGAAGGGCTCACAGGCTATATGAAAAGCAATAATCTTCAAATTGAACAAATAAAGATCAGAAGTGATAAATCACTCAGCAGCTAACTCCAGAGGCATAGCTCTTCTATTTGACAACTCACACATAATAAAGACAATGCCTAATTATTTTAAAAATACCTTGTTTAGAGGAGGGTGTTGTTTTGTGGATATTGAAGTGATATTTTTTTTTAGAGTGGTATTATGAAAGACAAAATCAACACCATTATAACTTTTTCCACCTGAAGGCAAGTTATTTATTCCATTCAGTTTGAAGTTTTGTCTCTGTGTTTTTAACCTCTGCCTCTGTGTATACTCTGCACTGATATTGACCAAATCATAGCTGCTGAGATGTGAAATTAGGTGATTTAAAGATTCACTTCTGATTCTCAAGATATGTTCCAGGGCATACTGTGATGTGCTGCAGGGCATAAAATGATCTCAAGCTGGGACTAAGGGGGAAAAAAATATCTCCACAGTAACAATAAATATTGCATAGTGGCAAGGTGGTTAGAAAATAATGTTCTTAAAAATTTTCAAACAACTGTACTTTTCATAAAATCTAGTCATAAGGCAGGAAACTAAACTGTGTCAATTGTTGACTTATACAATGAAAACTCTCTACGTTATTCAACACGTAAACCGTTCTCATCAGTTCAAAGATTAAATTTGCTTTTTTTGTTGCCTAAGCTAGTTTGGGATCAATGTGTGGAGCTAAAAATAAACATAAAATCTCTGGGAGAGTTTTGTTACATCCAGCTTTTCATTTGTCTGTGGTAATGAGGGGAAACGGGGATGGGTAGCCCTTGAATGTCCAATTCTCAAGAATGGAGTATTGGTGTAGAAAACAAGATAATCTCACCAGGGCTTTGATTGATCTGTAATTTGCATAATCAAGAGTAAAGGATAGTCTTAGAATATAGTCTTCCAAATAACTTTTATCTGTGTTACCAGAAAACAATGAAACATTGACTAAATACTTCCTGAGCATGTTCCTTTCTATCCTCTGGCAGAGCTTCTGTGAGTGAAATGATCAGAAAGTAGTGAAGGAAAGTAGGCAGAAAGAGAAACAAGGAATCTGGGTTAATTTCCAAATTGAATAATCAACTTCCTACTAAAGAAGAGAATTGGCAAGGCTGTATGGAAGGTTCCATGATTCCTTCATTCCCATTGTGGCAGCAGTATGTAAGCTGGCAAGAGGGACCTGCAAATACTATGGATAAACATAATCATTTCTCAAAGGCTCCCATTTAACTCACTATAATTTAAAATTACACAGCCCTACTTGCCCTGCATACATCTTCTTCTGTGTTGAGTCTACAACTGTGCTTGAGAACCTAACGAGCGTTGCTCTGAATGGTGTGTTAATGTGGAAAGCTTTATAGTTGGTGACACACTTGGGAATTTGCAAGCTTAGCCTGGGCAAAAAAAATCTGCCTTCCCTCCCTCAATCTTGGAAAAACTTGGCCCCAAGTCCAGTGGCTCATATTCCTTGATTCTCTACTACTGCCTCCTTTTGTGATTTTAAAAAATCCTGCTCAGTTGTGTCACTCCACATTGTATAGAGCAAAGACCTTGTACTCTTGGGCTTGCGTCCCAGATAGCTTACATACTTCCCAAATGAGTAGAGATTATTGGAATCCTTTTATTAATAGAAAACCTGCAGATCTACTCATATACTTATTTTACATATAATGAAGTAGAACTCAGAGAGTTTAAATGACTTACTCAAAGTCACACAGCTAGTAAGTATTGGAGCCAGAATTTGAATCCAGGTTGGTGTGATGCTGAAGGTCGTGCATTTTCCACTGTGCTGTACCTTTCAGGCTTATATGAAAAGGGCAAAGTAAGTACCCAGAAGTAAAGAGGGAATGTTGTCTTCAAGGAGAGTGGTGCTTGGCATGTAGTAAGCATGTAACGTGTCTTTCTTTTCTTTCTTTTCTCCCTTCTCTTCTCTTCTCTTCTCTTCTCTTCTCTTCTCTTCTCTTCTCTTCTCTTCTCTTCTTTCTTTTCTTCTTTTCTTTTCTTTTTTCTTTTCTTGACAGAGTCTTACTCTGTTGCCCTGGCTAGAGTGCCGTGGCATCAGCCTAGCTCACAGCGACCTCCAATTCCTGGGCTCAAGTGATCCTCCTGCCTCAGCCTCCTGAGTATCTGGGACTACACGTGTTCACCACCACATTCGACTAATTTTTTGTTTCTATTTTTAGTTGCCAGGCTAATTTTTTCTATTTTTAGTAGAGATGGGATCTTGCTCTTGCTCAGATAGGAAACATGTATTTCTTGATGGAAAAAAAAGGAAGTAATGAACAACTGTTTTATGTTTTTTTCCTCCATACTTGCTCAATTTTTTAAATGAGCATTTACTACTTTTCTAATTATTAAATAAAGAAAACAGGAGAGAGAGAGAAAGAATTGCTCTTTTCCACAGATGCAGAAAACGGCTGTGGGTGGGGATAAATGCCTGTAAAAAGTTTTAAGAGAGGAATGTTCTTCAAAATTCAAATCATCACTATTAGCACTGGGTCAGTGATTGCTAGTTTAGTGTATTTAGTTCTTAGAATGATCAATGTCACAAAGCAACCTTGTAATTCTCTTCCCCTTGGATTCTACATCTGTGAGCAGATTTAATCCCTGTTGCCCATCCAGGAGAATGAGATGTTCTAACGAGTAAAGAGATGTAAAATACATTCAGAGCTTTGAATAAAAAGCTCTGTGAGTAGGGAATTGTGTTACAAGTTGCAAGCCAGTACACATAAAACAGTTGCTTGATTTATAGCCTATAGGGCTTTAAACACATCACAGAGAATTAGAGACCATAAAGAAATTGCAGTGTACATACACAGACCTTGATATACCATAATTGCTTAATAAGAATTATACCCTGAGAAATCGGCCTCTGCCTTTCTGATGAGAGACAACGAGCTGCATCTAATCTTTGGATCTCAAACCTAAGCAAGAGAGGTACACGTAGGTTCTCAAATTTTGAAAACAGAATTTTGGAAGGCAAAATCTCTCTCGATGATTTCTAATTCAGAGATTTATTGTCATGGAAAATACTGGAGTCAGAGGCTTAGTTTGACAAATCACACATACGACAGGACAAAAATGCTCAACCCCTGCATGATACCATTAGTTGCATGAAAGAATTTTCCTACTGTCTAGAGCAGTATTGTCCAATAGAACTTTCTGTGATGATGAAAATGTTCTATTCTAATCTGTCTAAAATAGAAAAGACTAGTCACATGCGGCTATTGAACACCTGAAATGTGGTCAGTGTACCTGAGGAATTAACATTTTTATCTTATATAATTTCAATTAATTTGAATAAATTTAACATGACTAGCAGCACAGCTTTAGAAACAAATTAATATACCAGAAATTCCTATTTCATAGCCCTTGGCCTGAGCACGGTTAATTCCAATGGCCATGCTGGCTTGTCAGACACAGTGGGGCAAGGGGCAGCCTTGTCAGAAACCAGAGTTCAATGGGAGCACATTCTTTCTCCATGATTCTATGACTCTAGAAATTCTTAAGCCAGGGCATCCTCTCACAATAAGGAACCCAAAGGCCCCTTCAAGCAACTGTTACCTTCTTCAGTGAGGGGCTACTTCTCTGTAAATAATGGCAAGGGACAGAATGGCGCAGGACTTTTCTAGAACACTGATTCCACGTGAGTCCCTCTGCATCCATTAGTAGTCACGTGTGCATTCACTCATTCAAAACATGTCGAGTGTCTACCATGGGCCAGGTGCTGTTCTCTTAAAGATAATTTTCCTTTGTTAACATTTTGGTGCTTTGCCTTTCACCCTCACCACACATGCATGTGGCGGGCAGCATGGCATGAGGCAGGGAGCTTTGAAATCAGCCTGAAATGACACTATTTTCTAGAGCAGGGGTCGGTCAACTATTTTTTGTAAAGAGCCACATAGTAAATACAGTAGGTCCTCCTTACCTGTGGTTTGGCTTTCTGCCCTTTGAATTACCCATGGTCAACCATGGTCCAAAAATAGTACATCACCATTCTTGTACTTTGGGGCCATTTTTAAGTAAAATAAGGGTAACTTGAACACAAACACTGTGATACCATGACAGACAGGTGGATCTGATAACCTAGAGGGCTACTGAGTGACTAACAGCAACCCTGGCAGCACAGAGTGGGATGGTGCAAGATTTCATCACGCGATCCAGAACAGCAAGCAAATTAAAACTTATGAATTGTTTATTTCTGAAATTTTACATTTATGTCACAATGCCTACGTCATTCACTCACTTCATCTCATCACGTAGGCATTTTATCATCTCACATCAACACAAGAAGAAGGATATGTACAGTACGAAAAGATATTTTGAGAGAAAGAGAGACACACCATAGTTGCCTAACTTTCATTACATTATATTATTATAACTGTTTTATTATTAGTTATTGTTAATCTTCTACTGTGCATAATTTATAAATTAAACTTTATCGTAAGTACGTATGCATAGAAGAAAACATTGTATATGGGTTTCGGTAGTATCTGTGGTTTAGGCTTCCACTGGAGGGTCTTGGAATGTATCCCCTGTGGGTAAGAGGGAACCACTGTATTTTTGGCTCTGAGGGCCATACAATTTCTGTCACAGCTACTGAACTCTGCAGTTGTAGCACCAAAGCAGCCATAGAAAATACACAAACAAATAAGCTTGGTTGTATGCCAATAAAACTTTATTTATGGACACTGAAATTTGAATTTTCCTATCCAAAATATAGAATATGAAATATGGATTAATGGAATTTGAATTTTTCCCATAGCACAAAATATTTTTCTTTTGAGATTTTTTTCAATCATTAAAAAATGTAAAAATCATTTTTTAGCTCATGAGCCATACAAAAATAATTGGCAGAATATATTTGGCCCATGGCCCATCATGGTTTGCTGATTCTTAGCATAAAACATAGGAAATGAAAAAATATTTATGACATAATATAACTGAAAACTCTTTATGAACATTTTAGTAATTTGATGGTAGTCTATTAATATATATATGTGTGTGTGTTTTCTTTATTTTTGGATTTTTAGGATTTTTCCAAGTTTAAAATTCAGATGAAGATATTTGTTCTTAAAGATTTTTCTTTTATTGTATATTATTATATAGATTTGAAGGTGTAAATATTTTAAGGTTTTTACTACGTTACTGCCAGTTTGATTTCCAAAAAGTCATACAAGCTATATTTCATGAGAGCACTGAGTATTCTTTTTAAAAAGTCTTGAAATTCAGCTATTCTGTAGGTAGCTCTATGGTCTCATTGCCTAGGGTGTTAATACCATATTGTAAAAATCCTTCAAACCTGCTTTGAAAGACAGGTAGAATGAAATACTCTAGCTGGAATTTTCCCAGACAACTGAAAAAGTGGGTAGTGTATATCGAACTAAATAGGAATCATACTTTTCTGCCATCAAAAACAATGGGCATGGGTTTACTTGAAAACACACTAAAGGTTAATCCTATGGATTTGGCTGTGCCACGAGGCACAAGAAAGTCTCTTCTTGAGAACTTGAAGAGCCCAGACAAGAACTGGTCCTGAATGGTTTAGCCACTCAATTTTCTAAAATTGGGGTCTAGGACGTGTTTAGATTTGAGTAATATTTATTAAATGTCTATTGTAATTATAGATCTCCAAATCCAGCCCACATATCAGCAATAGTCTGAGATCAATTTTTCACCTTTCTGTGGAGAAATGCATAACATAACGCCCAATGTATTCATTTTAAATGTGATGATTTACTTTTTTGTAGTTAACATGTTTTTTCCTTTTATAAAGTAATGGGGTTTTATATATTTTTTTCATGATGACATTTGGCAAAATAAACACCATTTATCTCTGTGTGTTACCTAAATCAAATATATGTGTATTTGAATATATATAAAATAATAAATTATATATCATTTATATAAAATTTCTATATAATTCACAAGTCAGGAAATTACTATGTTTAATATTTATCTGTGCTATTTGCATCACAAATATAATTTACTTTTACTCTTCATAACCATTTAAGTTATTATTATCCTTTCTTTTTTTACAAATAAAGAAATGAAAGCCGATAGAGGGTAAATAATTTACCTAAGGTCACACAGCTTGTAGGTGGGCATAGTTAGGAGTTAAAAATTAAAGATTCTTTCATTGTCTACACTGCTGCTTTATATAATTCCATATAAGTTACTTAAAAATTAGTGATATCTTGAAGTCCTTTCCAACTTCATAATTGTAATCATTAAAAATAAATAGATTGCTTATTATTATGTCACAAGAATAGCAGAAGCAGCAAGTGTGTCATTGAGGTATTAACTTCTATGATATGGCTATTTTCCATGAGCTTATTTTTTATCTGTTTTTGTAGGTGTGTGCATAGTTCTATTATGCCCAGTAATTCTACCACCAGATAATTGTTGCCAAATTATGGATTGTGCCATTTTTCTTAGGGTGCTTTTCTCCTTTAGTTATCATAGAGACATTCTGGTGGGAATAGGGCTGCCTAGGGCAGTAGACCTCCAGTTACTTTCTCTCGTGCAGAATGGTTATGGTGTGTTAAGGTACCAGTCGGGATCAGAAATGATGACTTATGTTGATTAATGTTAATATTAAATAAAGATGGTGATGAGTGCCTCAAAGGAAAAAGTCTAAAGAAAATGTCTAAAGAAAATGTACATAATGTTAAGGGGTTTCTTACTTCGAGTGGAGCTCTGTGAAGTGAACTTAATCTGAGATCGTTAGGCTATGCTGGGATCATCCAGGTGAAGACAGAGAGGAAAGGAGGACCACCTAGGAGCAAAGTAGCACCTGAGGGCTCTGAGATGCAATGAGCAGGAGGAGGAATGGTTCAAGTGGAGACTGATAACGTGGCATAGGATGTGGGACATTTAAAACTTTCATCAGGAGTCATTTTAATAATCTTGTTGCATCATGATGAAGACTTAGATTAAGGTAGTAACAGTGAAGATGGAGTACATGAATGTTTCTGAGAGCCGTCTAGATGACAAAAGCAATGCTGTAAGCTTCTGGGGGCAGAAATTTATCTTCTTTCTTTATCTTTTGTGTTTGGAATGAACGAAAGAAAGTGGACCTATGAACAATCACATCATTCCAGGGAAGCTGAAGTGTGTGGTCAATTCTTTCCAAATGCCTTCTGCCCAAGTCTAGGATGTGAAACGAACCACTAAGGGAGCATATCAGTCTGTATATCCGCCTCTCCAGGACTGTTATCCCATATCTGCACATTGTGGGAACAGAGAGACATGGGCTTCAGGACTGCCCCTGGAAGGCAACCCTGGGCTCTGAGCCAAGTGCACCACCTACTGGAGGTAGAAAAGCAGAATGCACCCACTCTTTTTAAAAAACATATTTATTGAGATACAATTTATATATTGTGGTAGGCAAAATAATGGATTCCCAGAGATGTGCTCAGCTTTACCCTGGAAACTGTGAATATGTTACCTTTCATGGTAAAGGAACTTTGCAGATGGGATTAAGGTTATGGACCTTGAGATGAAGATAGTATCCCAGGTTATCCAGGTAGGCTCAATCTCTTCACCTGAGTTCTTAAAAGAGGAAAACTCTGAATGGCTGGCTTAGAGAAAGAGATGTGACTATTGGTGAAGGGTCAGAGAAATGTGACTTTTCTGGCTTTCAAAATGGATAGGAACATACTATACAATTTAACTATTTAACATGAAAAATTCAATGTTTTTTAGCATAATCACACATGCTGTAATTATGTATCTATAGGTTTGCCTGTTCTAGACATTTCGTATAAATGGAGCCCCGCAACATGTGATCTTTTGTGACTGCATTCTTTCACATAACATAATGTTTTTGAGGGTCATCTATGTTGTAGCATATATTAATGCTTCATTTTTTTATTGATGAATAAAATTTTACCATATGAATGTACCACATTTTGCTTATTCATTCATCAATTTATGGACATTTGTGTTGTTTCCACTTTTGGGCAATTATGAATGATGTTGCTATGAACATTGAAACAAACAATCGCACAAGTTTTTGAGTGAACATAAGCTTTTATTTCCATTGGTCCTATGGCAATGAGTGGAATTTCTGGATCCTGTAGTAACTCTGTGTTTAGCATTTTTAGGAGTTGCCAGATTGTTTTCCAAAATGGCTACACTACTTTACATTTCCACCAGGACTATATAAAAGCTCCAATTTCTCCATATCCACCCCCCTACTTATTGTCTATTTTTTGTATTATGTTCCTCTTAGTGAGTGTGAAGTGGTATTACATTGTAACTCTGCTTTGCATTTCTCTGACGACCAGTAATGTGGAGCATCTTTTCATATTCTTATTGGCTATTTATGTACTTTATCTGGGGAACTATTGAGATCCTTAGCTCATTTTTAAATTGGGTTATTTATCTTACTATTGTTGAGTTTTAAGAGGCTCTCTTTATATATTATAGATAAAAGTTTCTTATAATATATGTGATTTGCAAATAGATTATTCCATTCTGTGGGTTGTCTTTTCACTTCCTGGATTGTCCTTTGAAGTACGAAAGGTTTTTAATTTTCACAAAGTCTGATTTGTCCAATTTTTCTTTCATTTCTTATGCTTTTGTTTTTAATTCTCTTTTTTTCTTATTTATCCTCTCCTAGAATGAAGTTTACTCTTTTTAATTCTTTTTTTTCTTTGCATTTTTTATGGTTTTGGAGTCATAATTAATAAACCATTCCTAACCCAAAGCCACAGAGGTTTACTTTTATGAGTTTTTAAAGAGTTCCATAGTCTTTGTGAAACGTATTTTTAGGTTACCTATTGAGTATTTTAAACCTATTACATTTATGTCTCTGATCCACTTTGAGCTAATTTTTATACGTAGTGTGAAGCAGGGATTCAACTTCATTCTTTTGCATGTGGACATCCAGTTGTCCCAGAGCCATTTGTCAGAAGGACTATTCTTTCCCCCATTGAATGCCTTGGCACCTTTGTTGGAAACCAATTGACCATAAATGTAAGGTTTCATTTCTGGATTCTTAGTTCTATTCCCTTTAACTATGTGTCTTTCTTTGTGCCAGTACCACACTGTCTTGATTACTGTAGCTTTTTAGTAGGATTTGAAATTGGAAAATGTGAGTCTTCCAACTTCCAACTTTAGAACTGTAAATTTTAGTTTTTCTTTCTCAAGATTGTTTTTGTTATTTTACCTCCCTTGCATTTCCATATGAACTTTTGTGTTGCCTTGTCAATTTCTGCAAAGAAGCCAGCCTGGATTTTGATAAGGTTTACAGTGAATCTCTAGATCAAGTTTGGCCAAATTCCAGCAATATTAAATTATCTGATCCATAAACATGAGATGTCCTTTGCATTATTTAGATTTTCCTTAATTTCTTTCAGCAATATTTTGTAATTGACAGTGTACACATTTTGCATTTTTTTGCTTAAGTTTATTCCTATGTGTCTTAGAATACACCCACTGTTGAAGCATGAACAGGGAGAGAGGGAGAACACAGAATGGCCTGACTCTTTCTAAAAAAAAAAAAAAAAAGCCTCTCCAATAAGGTAATTCACTTTTTCTACCCTGAGGAGAAAAAAGAGGAGGATAGGGTGGGGAGGGATAGAATGAGAACTGGAAGTATTATTTCAATATTACTTTCTCCTAGGAGCAGAAGTTCCTTTTAGACAACATGACCAGAGAGAAATAGAGATTCTCTCTACCATAGAGAACATAATGATTGATTGAATGTGACAGTTAAGGGAGAAGAACGAGTTAAGAATAATTCCCCAGTTTCTTGTGTGAACAACTGGATACGTAGAGTTGCTTTTAGATGGTCAACACTTAAGAGTATCATTTGGGGGAATAGAATGAGATTAGTTTGGCAACTTAGATTTAACATACATTTGAAATATGTGAATAAAGATGAATATGTAGTTGAAAGTATAGTTATGGACCTCATAGAAGGCCAGAAGCAAAGTTAATTTGGATTCATTAGCATATTACCAGTAGATGAAGTATGTAATAGTTGGAATCATCTAGGGAAAGCTTATATTTTGCCATGGAAAGAGAACCTATGACGAAGTTTTGGGAAACTTCATAATTTACTGGTCAGATAGAGCAGAATGAGTTGGGGAAGTTGAGAAGAGGTAGAGATGTCTGTGATGTGAGGAAACTGTAAGACTGTAATTTCCCAGAATCAAGAGAATGTTTCAGGCAGGAAGGAGTATTGAATACCATAGAGAAGTCAGGTAAGCAGAGGTAGACCAATTAAATTTGATAACATAGAGCTCAGTGGTGACGTGGGAAAGAGCTGTTTCAGGGGATTTGTGGTGGGGTGGCGGCAACATTACGAAGAGATAAAACAGAGAATGACAAAAATAGAAGTAGTAACATGAATAAAAAAATAGAGGTGGCTGATGGGAGAAAAAGAGTTTAAGGAGATTTTTTTTTTCTTTTTAGAAGAGAAACTTGAGAATGTTTAAATATTGATGGCTAGGAAACTACAGAGAGAAAAGGGTTGAAGATAAAATAATGAGATGGGGCAATCCTTAGGGTTAGGTTCTTAGGAAGGCAGGACTGTTGGAGGCGCTATAGTACCTGTGGAGGGACCATCTGCTCAAAGGAAGAGATCATCTACTCCTCCTTGTGGAAGGAGTCTACATGTGTTAATGCACATATCTTTGCAGGATTACTGTTGGGAAATCTTTAATTTTCTCTGTGAAGTAGGAGGACAAGATCATTGACTGGAAAAGAATTCAGTAGATGAGGGAGACTGGAAATTTAAGGAGGGTACAGAGTGGAGCATACTCCTTATGATGAAGGAAAAAGTGAGTAAACAAGCGACATGGCAGTATTGCTGGATGGGACTGAGGGCTCTGTGTGTTTGCGTGTGTGTCTAGGAGGGGGTGTTATTGAAGGATGGGCAGGGAGATGATGCAATAAATTCTAAATGCAGATGACTGGGGACAATAAACCTAAAGCAAAGGGGTGGGGAACCTGTGACCCCAAGTGTGGCCCCTCGACCTGATCCAAACTTCACAGAACAAATCCTTTGGATTCGGTCAAAAGGCCACACTCAAGGATTCAGAAGGCCACATGTGGTCCCCAGGCAGCAGGTTCCCCACCCTAGCCAAGCCAGACAGTGTTTCCAATTTTGTTCTGCTACAGAGAGCCAAGGACAGTTTTGTAGAACAGGGATTCCTGCCTTGGTTTTCTCCCCCAGCTGCCTGGTGCTAACAGCCTGGTGCTAACAGCCTGGTGTATTTTCTTACCATCATATGACTGGTAACCGCAATTCAGAATGAGACTCCAGATAGGAATGTGTGCCATCTAATGAGAAAAGGTCATTGCACTAATTCTGAGCTGGAATGGATGGGGAGAGATACAACTGACAAGGCTAATTTTGTCATGTGGCATGCAAGGGCATGTGGCAAGTTGGTGGTCCCCAACTTCTCTAGGATAAGAGTCTGCAACCTTTCGTAATGATAGGAGGTACAGTGAATAAAATTTACCATGGGGTTAATTAACTGTGTATTCAAGAGCAAGCCTGCAAGCTTTCTCTCGCCATAAGGAATTCCAGCATGTCATAGGCAGCCTTGGTCTATTACTCTCCTTTCCATCTTTGCTTGGTGAGACTTTTGTGTGTGTACCTTGGCAACCTAACAATTACCCAGTAAAGCATCAGCAGTGGGAACATTTATCACATTATGTGCTGAGGAAAATAAAAGAAATGTGAGTTGGCTGAACTAAACAAAGTAAAGCAGCGATCGTTGATCAAGGAGTCAAATTGCTAACTCTCAGTTAATACTCATGTGGTGAATACATTCGTCACTGAATTAAAATATTAGATGGGCTTTTCTTTGGATATATGTTAAAGAAAATTAGGGGCCGTCTTAATATATTGTCAGAAAATATGCTTGGTGATAGAATATAAATCAACACCGTCAGTGGAAAAATCAGAGTGTATTTTAATTAATATTAATTAATATTAATTTATTAATATTAATAAATTAATATTAATTAATACTTTTAAAATGTCCAATATTTAGAAATGATACAAGCTCATTTTTTATTATTATGTTTGGAAACATTTTACTTTCAAGTAATTGACTTGGGATAACAATGGTTCAAAGTATTACTGCTTAGTCATGGTAATAATAATGATCATAATAATTATCATAACTATTATTTACTTTGTGCTAAGCACTTTGTTTGCATTATTATGTCATCTAAGCCATACAGCACCTTGTCAGTAGGTGTTATTATTTTCTGGAATTTATTTTACAGATGTTCATTTAATCAGCAAAGAAACTAGATATTTCTAACTGTCAGGGCTGGAATTCACACCAAAGTATATTTGTCCTTAGAGTCAATTTGTCTCTAGGCTCTTCTCAGTTATATGCCATTTAATTTACTGTGTGATTTTACTATCTCCATGCCTCAGTTTCCTCTGTATAAAATAAAAATAATTAAGAGCAACAATCTCATTGGGATTTAAGGATTAAATGAGACAATATAGATAAAACTCTGATGATGCTGAGTACATAGAAAATATTCAAGTAAATGTTAGTTACTATCATTACTGCACTGGAGTAAATTATTTGTATGTTAGAAGTTTTGCTACTTTTGTTGTCTCTCCTGATAATCAGTCCACTTGCCCTTGAACTACTTTTCATGTGGAAGCTTGAATAAGAGCTGACCTTTCCACAAACTCTTTTTTTGGAGACAGAGTCTTGCTCTGTTGCCCAGGCTAGAGTGCCATGGCTTCAGCCTAGCTTACAGCAACATCAAACTCCTGGGCTCAAGCGATCCTATTGCCTCAGCCTCCCGAGTAGCTGGGACTACAGGCATGCATCACCATGCCTGGCTAATTTTTTCTATATATGTATTTTTAGTTGTTCAGATAATTTCTTTCTATTTTTAGTAGAGACGGGGTCTCACTCTTGTTCAGGCTGGTCTCGAACTCCTGACCTCGAGTGATCCTCCTGCCTCGGCCTCCCAGAGTGCTAGGATTACAGGCATGAGACACCGTGCCTGGCCTTCACAAACTCTTAATTGCCCTCAACAACTTATACCAGCTCGCTTGGTGCACAGGGGTACAAATTATAAAAATAGACTAAATCAAAGCCTAAATGACTCATGGGGAAACTACATTCATGCTGCAATTTTGTAACAATATACTCTATTCGCTTAAATAATCAAAGTCTGTGAAAAGGAAAAAATGTGTTCAGCAAGAGATTCTTTGAGAAGTTGGTTTGTTAAAACCAAAGTGGGGCAGCAAAATCAGGATCAACATAAGAAAATTTGTGAAGGTCCATTGGTCTGAGAATTTCCAAGATGTGAGATCATCCACCTGGTCTTTACTTTCCCATATTTTCAGAAGGTCACCATTTTAAATCTCACTTGGGAATATTACTCAGCAACAAAAAGGAAAGAACTATTGATGCCTGCTAGGATATGGATAAATTTTTAAAATGATTATGTACACTGAAAAAAGCTGGACAAAAAGAGGATATTCTGTATAATTCTATTCATCTAAAATTCTAGAAAAATGAAAATTAATCTATAGTGACACAAAGCAGATTAGATAGTTGCTTGGAAATGGGGTGAGGAAATATTACTAAGGGGTACAAAGAAACATTTTGAAGGTGATGGTTTTATAAGCATATACATATGTCAAAACTTAACAAATTGTACACTTAAATGTATGGTTTATTGTACTTCAATTACACCTCAATAAAGCTGTTTAAAAAATCTCATGGTATGTTTTTCCATTTGTTTGTGTCATCTGCGAATTAATTCCTCAGTGTTTAGTAGTTCTCTTTGTAAATACCTTTCACCTCCTTGGTTAAGTATACTCCTAGACATTTTATTTTCTTTGTAGCTATTGTGAATGGTATTGAGTCTTTGATTTGACTCTCAACTTGACTGTTATTGGTACATAAGAATGCTACTAATTTGTGTACATTGATTTTGTAACTTCAGACTTTGCTAAATTTATTTATCAATTCCAGGATTCTCTTGGTGGAGTCTTTCTAGATATAAGATCATACAAGATCATATCGTCAGCAAAAAGCGATAGTTTGCCCAACTAAGGAAATAATCAACAGAGCAAATAGAAAACCTACAAAATGGGAGAAAATATTCACAAACTATACATCTGATAAAGGACTAATAACCAGAATTTACAAGAACTCCAGCAAATCACAAGAAAAAAATAACATTAAAAATGGGCAAAAGACATGAATAGAAGTTCATCTTTTCAAAAGAAGACAGGCAATAAACATATGAAAAAATGCTCAACATCACTAATCATCAGGGAAACTCAAATAAAACCACAGTGAGATATTCCCTTACCCCAGATAGAATGGCTTTTATTAAAAAATCCAAAGACAATAGATGCTGGCATGGATGCAGAGAGAGGGCAACGCTTATACACTGTTGGTGGGACTGCAAATTAGTACAATCTCTATGGAAAACAGTATGGAGATTCCTGAAAGAACTAAAAGCAGATCTACCATTCAAGCCAGCAATCCCATTACTGGGTATCTGCCCAAAGGAAAAGAAGTCATTTTATCAAAAAGACACCTGCACTCGAATGTTTATTGCAGCACAATTCATAATTGCAAAGATGTGGAAAAAAAATCTCGTGGGATACTTTAGAAGATTCTTTTTTAAAATTGTAACTTTTACCATTTTTTTCCTTAATACCCATTAACAATTCTTATTCTTTTTCTTTAAGAGTATTTTGGGTACTGTAATCCTGCACTTCTGTATTGATGTTAGAATTAGCCATCAGATTTCACTTATACATGCATGGTTGCACAACCACCCCCCTCCCAAATACACACACATGCACACACACCACACACACACACACATGACTGTTGATATTTTGATGAATTCCCCTGAAACTGTACATTAATTTGGGAAGAAAAGACAACTTTATGATATTGAGTCTCTTGAACTGTGAATATAGTGTATCTCCATTTATTTAGGTCTTTAATGTCTTTCAAGTGTTTTACAATTTTCTCCATACAGGTCTAGGATCTTTTTAAGTAGTTATTTTATTACTATTGGATTGGAATTATTTTTTAAATAATATTTCTAACTGCTAATTGTTTATAACACTGTAATTGATTTTGTATATTCATTTTTTAATCCAGTAACTTCTTATTAATTTATATTCTATTGATTCTTTTAGATTACCCTTATAGGCAATAATATTAATACTTTCTAGAATATTGAGATAATTTATACTTCCTTACTGATTCTTATAACTTTTATTTCTTTCTCTTGCCTTACTGCTTTGGCAAAGTTCACCAATGCAATGATGAATAGAAATGTGTTAGCTTATTTTCTTCTTACTTTTATTCTTTATCTGAAAAGAAATGATTTCATTACTTCATCATTAAGTATGAGTTTACTTTGTGGGAAGATTTTAACCTACAGAATCAATTTTTTAATACAGTTATAGAAGTATTAATTTTCTATTTCTTCATTGGTCAATTTTAAGTTACATTTTTCCATAATGTGTTTTTAAATTTATTGGCAGAAAATTAATTGTGATATTCTTTTATTATCTTGGAACTCTCTGCAGCTTTTTTTTATTATGTCCCCTATTTTATTCCTAATTTTGCTTATGAATGCATTCTCCTTTTTTTCTCTTGATAAAACTTGCCAGTATTTTTATCAATGTTATAAGTCTTTTCAAGGAACCAACTTTTTATTTAAAAGTTGCCCATACTCTCTCTTTCAATGTATCCTCCCTCATTTTTTTTTTTTTTGAACTTGCTCTAATCAGCCTTCTGCACCAAACACTGCTCTGAAACATGTTTTCTCCTGGTCACTGCATTGCTAAAATTCAGTTGTCATTTCTTGGCCCTTTTCTTACTTGCTTGATCATGAGTATTTGACACAGTTGCTTATTCTCTCCTTTGAAACACTTTTCCTCCCAAGGCTTCCAGGACACCACACTTATCTGCCATTTCTATGTTTCTGGCCATTGCCTCCCAATCTATTTTGCTAGTTCCTTCTCTATATATCATAATAATTAAAATATGAAGTATGCCATTGCTTAATCCTTAGACTTTTTTTTTCTTTTGTTATCTATACCACATTTTGGTGATGTTATCCGGTATCATGGCTCTAAATACCATCTATATTCTGATGACTCCAAATTTATGTCTCCATCTTACATCTTTCTGCACACACCACTGTTAACTCCATTTACTGCATGACTACCTTGAAGCTCCAATAGGACTGGGGGGCCAAGTGGTACTTAGCGTTCCTACAAATCAGAGCCAATTCAAAGCCATTACCCAATAGTTCCCCAAAGGTCTGGGTATTTCTTTTTTCCCATAGTGCAGTCACACTAATAAATGTCTACAGTTGCCTTTGGAGAGGGATTGAAAGAAAGTTAAAAGTATGTGTGTGGCAGTATATCAGGCTCTATCTTCAAATGAACCTAACCTCTCCCCTTTAATTAAGAGGTTCTAGTCTTATGTGTGAAAACTGGGTGAGGGACTATGACAATACATTGTGTCAACTTATGTCTGGTTTTTACTAGACCTGAAATGTTCCTTATATTATAGATCCAGTAACATTTTAGCAGGCTGTCTATGTATTAAATATTTCATTCCTAGAGACATTGTAATCAATTTGCCACTGCTAAAGATATCCGCAGGTGATATCATACTGCGGTAAAGAGATGATTACCAGTTATGCCAGTTATGGTAAATGCACCCACATTGGTTTTGTCAGTGAACTTGATACACCACTTGGCCTGTGTCACTGCAAGATCCAGCTGAAAATCAGGGAGCCCATCTTAACAGCAACGTCTCCCACTTTCATACCTGGCTTACAGAGGACAGCAACCAGAGGGCTTTCCCAGGGTTCGGGTTTTCTCCTCGGCACTGTAAAGGGAGTGTCCTTTGAGCTCTTTCAGTGAATGCAGTGGGGGCCGAGGGTGGCGGGAGGGTGGGGGTGCAGCCCACATATGGTAAATCTACTCCATCATCCTTATCTTCCTCAGCCTTCTGAGCTACTCGTCTACATTTTGCCAGGGATATTCTGGCATCTTAATCCCATTAAATGCAGATGATCAAAGAGTCCAAGTGTCATTCAACCAAAGCAAACCATTAGAACCACTTCTGGTTAGCACATTAAATACAGAAACATTCATAAGTGCTTTGGTATTCAATAAGTTTGACCCTTTTTGGAATTCTGTTGCAGCCTGCTTGGTCTAACATCCTTAGAACCCATTCACGGCATTCCCCATTTTCTCTCTGGAAGTGTTCCAGTGTTCTTAGAGAATCCATCCCACACCAGTCTTGGCTGTCATCTCTACTGCCATAGTGCTGAAGGACAGCAACCACTTGGTCTCCCAAGTCACCATTTCACCACAATCAATCCTCAGTGATGCTTTCGGTAATCACAAGTTAGTACATGATTAATCCGTTTCCTACTGACAAGTAGTTCTACGTTCAAGCGAGCCCAAGAAATGACCACATTAACCATCAAGTGCTATGCGTGATGGTCATCTTATGTCCTAATATGAATGTATTTATCAGTCAGAGTCCATCAAGAACAAAAAGCACATCAGGTTTTTGAAGATAAATTATTTAACTGAAGGAATTATTAACTACGTCTAGACTTATTTATAACTATTTTATAAAAGAAAAAGAAAAAAAACCCAAAGGTGTCATAGAGGTAACAATTGCAGAAAGCAGTCACTACTGTTAGGAATGGGAGAACAAAGGACAGAAGTCGAAAATGTAAAAATTTACATGCTGGAAGGAGAGCCCTGTGGTGCTGAAACTCAGAATCGTGATGAGATGGCTCTGCTTAGCTGGTGGCGATGGATGATGAGGTTGGTTCTGTCAGTATTGGAAAAACTGAAAACTGGATTCAACTTCTGTTATAAGAAGGAACTGCTGTTACCAAGATAAAAAAGCATTGCTAGAGGAATGCTTATAGGAACAGGAACAGATAGGAAACAAACAGTTAGCAGTACTTTGGAGTTCATGCTTATCTTGCAATCAAACTACATTTTGAAAAGTTATAGCATAGAAAACTATTGTTAGGGCAAAACGAAGACCAAATACTTAAAAATAAGTGAAAATAGCACATGCTCAATCCATGTAGACAAGTATAGTAGAAGGTGTTACCTTTCCATCCCTACCACTTTGTGTGCATTTGTAAAAGCAAAACATTTGTATTAATATTATGAATACGTATGCGAGCAAAACATTTGGGTTCATGCATACAAGGACATAATTTAAATCTGCTTCCATTCTTTGACTAGAAACTGCTGTGCTAAGAAAATTAGTAAGTATGTAATGTCAAAATATCACTTTATTGTGTATTTAGTGTATTTTGGGTGGAAAAAATGTTAATCTGGAAAATACAGTTGTCCAAAATGTGGTGTAACTTCAAGAGTTGCTAAATAAATAGTTATTATATAAGGTACGTGTGTCTACTTAAGATTTAAGTGTGGCTCCTGGAAGGGAAGAAGTAAAGGTGCCCTTATTTTTAGGTGACATGTTTGGTTGTATAGAAAATCTTAAGGAAAATCTTATAGTACTACTGACTAATATGAATTTAGCAAAGTTGCAGGATCTCTGGTCAATCCACAAAAATAAATTGTATTTCTATATATGAGCAATAAACAATTGGAAATTGAGATGTAAAAATAGTATCATTTGTAATAGTATAAAAATAAGGGATATTTTGGGATGAATTCACAAAATATATACAAGACCTATACACTTTAAACTGTAATACATTGCTGACAAATATTAAAGAACCTCTAGATAAAAGGTGAAATATCAGGTCTCATGAAAAAATTATTAATCATCAGAGAATGTAAAATGAAACCACAACTAGATACTATGCAGGTACAGTATAATGACTAAAATTAAAAAAAAAAAATACTGACAATACCGAGTTTCATAGAAACTTTATCCATAATAGCCTGGAAATAAACCAAATGTCCTTAAAAGCATTATGCTAAATAAAAGAAATCAAACACAGAAGACTGTATGATTGCATTTAAATGAAAGTCTAGAAAAGACAACACTATAATAGTGATAGCAGATCCAAGGTTTTAGGGTCTGGAGTTTGGCGGAGAGGGTTGACTGCAATGGATAAAGAGAACTTTTTGCTGTGTTGGAAGTCTTCCGTGTGGTATTTATACAACTGTGTACTTTTATCTAAGCTCATCCAATTGCTCATTTAAAACTGGTGAATGTTATAGCATGTACATTACACTTCGAAAAAGCTAATTTTTAAAAATTTGCAAGAAAACTAAATTGTCTTTTGTAAAAGTGAGAGTAATTTAAACTTTCCCTAAAATTGTAGCCTAATGCCTCTTGTCTCTTTCTGAGGAGGCAAAGTGAGAAGACAAAATGAAAGAGACTAAAACTCCCAAGATTTCCCTTCTCTCTGGGGAATAGAACCATAAGATGTAATTTCTTGTGATCATTCACCAAGGGAGCAAGGCTATCTTAAAGCATGATTTTTTGTTGTTTTTGGTTTTGTTTTTAGAACATGTTTCATACTCTTTATTAAAAACCTTTAGTAAAAATATCACTTTCAGTTTTGTTTTCACTCTATATTTTGTAATTGGGGTGTCAAGGTTAACATGATGTATTAGTGAATATGCAGATATTTGTGTGCTGTGTCACTGAGGACGGCATATTCTCTAAAAGAAAAAATGGTCTTTATCCTATCACCTCAATACGCACATGTCAGAAATGACAAAAATATGCCTTGTTTTATTTTGTTATTATTATGAAGTTTGGGGTAACCTTTAAATTTACAATATGATCTTTGAGAGGATATCTATTTATTTTAAAAGATAACTGGCATGGGCTTAGCTTTACGTGACATGATAGAATTTTATATACATTATTCTGATTTAAATTAAATTTAAATCCTGGCCCTATCCAGGGAGTAAAGGATAGACCAAAGACTGATATATATGTGTATATATATGTACATATATCGTATACATATGTTATATTAGCCCGCTCAGACAGCTATAACAAAATGTCATACATAGACCGCGTGGCTTCAACAACAAATATTTATGTCTCACAGTTCTGGAGGCTGGGAAGTTTAGATCAAAATGCGAGCAGATCCAGTAGCTAGTGAGGGCTACCTTCCTGGTCTGTAGGTAGCTGCTTTCTCTCTGTGTCCTCACGTAGAAAAGAGAGAGCTCTGACCTTTCCTCCTCTTACAAGGACGCTAATCCCATCATGGGGAACCTACCCTCATGACTTCATCTAAACCTAATTACCTCCTAAGTGCCCCACCTCTAAATGCCGTCACACTGGGGGTTAGGCCTTCAACGTACTACTTTTGGGGGGACACATTCTGTCCATAGCACATACATGCGTGCACGCGCACACACGCAAACCCATGTGATTCTAATGTGCAGCCAAGTTTTGAGAACCACTGCTTTGGAGCAGTTGTTTTCAATATTTAGTGTGCATCAGAATTACCTGGGAAACTTGCTAAACGGATAGATGGCCACCACCCTCAGAGTTTCTAAGTCTCTAGGTCTGGGATGGGGATCCAGAATTTGAATTTCTAACAAGTGCCCAGGTATGTTTACGCTGCTGACTCACTTTGAGAATTACTGTTTTAGAACTTGCTGACTTCTGCTGTATGCTTCGTAGAGGCAATTCCCATGGGTATTAGGAGAGGTTATACAGGTCTGACGTCAAAGAGATGGACTTGGAAGATAAAGATCTGATAGTCAAGAGTACATTTACAACCGTGGTATCTATTGGGCGCCTCTAATTTTTCTAAACTAAAAATTGAGAAATAATTGGACAAAATGAGCACAAAAAATAGCTTAAAAAGCACTTTAAGTAGAAAAGGAGGATGGAGGTCTCAGGAGGACCCTGCAAAAAGCAATAGAAAATTAGGGAGAATACATGGTACGCCAAAATTCTTAGGTACAACCAATAATGTCCACTATTTTTGTAAAACTGTAAAAGTATATTCGCCTTGTCTCGGTAGTGTCTGTATTTCCTAGACCACAGAGGGAATCAAGAGTATGAAAGGAGAGATTTTTGCCTTTAAATTTACAGATGACTTTCCGGTGCAAGGTAAAGGAAACATCACACTTGAATCCCACGTTCCCTTTGATAAATTTCCTTTGAACGCTGTGGCCCAGTCTAATGTAGTTCTAGTGTATAATGCTAGCTCTGTAAGAAAAGCTGACTTATTTTAGATGATTTTTTAAAAAGCTAAGCATACAGTTATCATTGAAGACTACAGTGATCTAGAATTAAATTAACAAATTAAAGCAACAAGAAAGAGAAGGGATAAGTATAATTGTTCTGGGGCCAGGAGTTTCTATTCCTCTGCTAGAATTAGGTAAAAATTTGAGAAAAACTATTATAAGGGGTTTAAATTCTATTTTACAAAGCTAAGTGGGCAAGACATAGTTTGTTTTATTTTCTTTAAATAAAATTAAATTTGACCCCGATTCCAATACCACAGAGATGGTGGCAAATTCTCTCTGAGTTATTACTGGGACTCCCTCCCTACTACAAGAGTCATGCAGGGAATCTGTAGCCAAGTAGCCTTTTCTGTGATGTGGGCTTCATTTTGGTTATGACTAAGATTGTGATCCTTTGAAGTCCAGGGGTACTTATCTATCTATGAAATCATTGCCTAATCCAAGGTCATAAAGATTTACACCTGTGATTTCCTGTAAGAGCTTTGTAGTTTAGGCTCTTACATTTAGGTCTTTGATTCTTTTTGAGTTAATTTTTATATATGGTGTGAGATAGGGGTCCAACCCTTGGCACCTTTGTTGAAAATTAATTGATCATAAATATAAGGACTTATTTAAGGATTCTTAATTCTATTCCATCTGTCTAGATGTCTATCAGATGCCAGTATCACCCTGTCTTGAGTGCTGTAGCTTTGTAACTTTTGAAATCAGAAAGTGTGATAGTGTGATTCCTCCAGTTTTTTTTTGTTTTCCCAACAGTGTTTTGGCTATTCTGCATCCCTTGCCTTTCCATATGAATTTTCGGATCAGCTCGTCCACTTCCACAAAGAAGTTAGCTGGTACTATGATAAAGATTGCATTGAATCTTGTAGATAAATTTTGGGAATACTGTCATTGTAACAATATTAAATGCAAGTACCTGATTATCAAAGATACTAATATTTCAAGTCTTTTCTTTTTTTTCCTTTCTGTTCAAGGCAGAGAAGGAAGGATCAGGAACTTTACCCTTGAGCATATGTTGTTTAAATATGACAGGTTTTGGTGAGTAAATATAGTTAGTAAAAATTTTGGTTTCTTTTAAATTAAAGCTGGACTGAATGAGTATCTTCAGCTTGTCTAAACAGGCAGTAACAATAAAATATTGAAACTAGATACATATAAATTGAAAAATTGGGTGTGTTTAGTAGACAGTTTGCAGAGGCAGGAGATATAAGGAATGAGCCGAATTAAGGAATAGGAGGGAAGGAGCCAAGTGAAATAATATGAAGGGGAACCAAAGAAAATTAGTGAAAATCTGTGCCTGGTGAAACAAACAAAAGATAATGGTTTTTAAATGTGATAGTCTGAGTTTTCATGCTATTAGACTTTACTCCATTATAAATTGCTGTTTGGGGACTACTGTACTAAAGAACAGATGATGCTTGTTTAAAAAGAGAGTGAGAAATGGCCCTCATACTGGAATCTGACTTTAAAGTTGTTTTCTAAGGAACTCTGAAAGAACCATTTCTAAATGTGACATTTCAAAACCAGGGATGTTTTGTGTATATATAATTCTTCTCTTAGCATATTTTAAAAAGATAACTCCTTTTTTGAAATTTTACTCGTGTTAGCAAAGTTCATGCTTTTTGAAGTTTAGAGGTTCCAGGGTTTCTTATCAAGACATCTACATCTGTATCCCCAGCTCCTTAGCAAGGAATATAAACATGTGAAAGTTTAGCTCATCTGCCAAATATTTATTGAGATACAAAATGGCAATGCTATGCTGGACCTAGGCAGCACAAAGGCCTTATTCTTAGAGATTTTAGATTCCAAGTAATGAGATAAAACTATAATAAAATAAGTTTATAGTGATACAGAGTAACTATCTATCATGCAGCCTTGTGCATCTGAACTGCTTAAGACTAAGATGAAACCAAAACACTGAAAACCTGTCTAATATGTGGCGATGTTTTAAAGGTGCTCCAGGGGAAGTGCCTAGAAGAGTCAGGTAAAACAAGAACGTATTCTGTTGTTCACAGAACCACATGTTCTGGATGAGATGGGTCTTGAGAAGAAAGCACAGAGTAGTCAGATATGATTTCAGATGCCCTTTGTGTTCCCCATCAAATCATAAAGCAGGAAGCACACTCATTTCCTCAGTTTAGGGGAAAGACAGGAAGATTTGGGGAGATAATAGGTCTGTATATATCCTGTGTGGGGGAACTGTCTTGTATTCTTCTATGATGTAATGTGTTAGGTGCAGCCACAAGAGAAGACAGAAGAGAAGCTGGGGAGGAGGGGATGTTTATTATACTCACAGGTCATGGAGACAGGAAGTACGATGGGCCATGTACAGCCACATGGGAAAGACACCTGGGTGATCAGGAGGCAGAAGACAGGAGCAAGAAGAGCCCTTAGGCCATGGCTTTTAATGGGGTTTCTGAGAAAAAGACAGAGCAGGGTAGAGTGAACACTTTAGGATTGGCTCATTTGACTAATTTCAGTGGGCTCTAAACTATAAGGGCGGTCCCTAGTTGCCTAATACCTGGCCCAGGGATAATTAAGGCAGAGGACTATTGCTGCTGGGGTGTATGGGCCAGATATAGGAAAGGAGGCTGTGGATTGTTTAGTTTGCATATCCAAGCCATGCTCCCAGCCGGGCCCTTTGTTATCTCTAAGAATTGGCTTGCCCAGGAAAGCGCAGTCTTTCCTCAACCAAAAAAAAGTTTTTTTTTTAAGATGCCAAAACATCATAATATATAGAAAACTAAAAATTCTTACAATATAGGAACATAATGAAAAAAAGAACTAAAAATTATGAATTAGTGTGGGCAGTTTAACACTTAAAAGAGTTCATTTTCCTCCTCCAGGGGTGTGGTGCTGTCATTGTTTGCATCCTGAAACAATCCATATGTAAGGTGGGGAAGGGACATGCCAAAGCCTGACGGACTAGCAAGGGATCCAGGATGCTGAGAAAGAAAGAAGCCATCAAAGCAATCAACTCCTGGTGTGTAGCTTCCACTGTGACCTCAACTTCTGGATTCTCAGTCTTCTTCTTTATTTTTGTGGCCACTATTCTAGTAGGATTTTTTGTTACTGAAATTTTTTTACTTGTCTTTGAGACCTAATCAGTGAGAATGAAAAATGAAGACAAGTGGTTTGAGGAAAAAGAAAGAGAAGTTTATTAATTTGCCGGCAAATGAGGAGGGCAATAGACTAGTGTCTCAAAAGACCGTCATCCTGCCTTTAAGCAGAAATACAGAGCTTTTTAAAAGGAGGGTTTTTGGCAGTTGGGCTCAGGTCTATATGACCAGTGTCACACGTCATGGCTTCAGGCTATTGTTGTTTAACTATAATTGGTGGTTTCGGTTGACCTTATATCTCTGGTGATGACGATCTTGTGACCCTTGTCTGGACAATCTGTTGAGCCATTTCCTGTAGTTTAAGATACTTGTAAACAAACAGCAAAAAACATGTTTCTACCCCTTTGATTACTGGCCTCACGAAGGAATGCTGGTGTTAATTCCCCAAAAGGTAGGGGGTTTTAAAGAGACAACTTGTAAAACATTTCATGGCCCTTTTTCAGACCTTTACCTCTGTTACATTATTACCTACCTATGCTTGGATCACTGTACTGGACCCCTGTTTGGCATCCCTTACAAGACCTACCCTCATCGTGCCAAGCCATGCTTTACACTAACGATCAATCTCTTCAAAACCTCACTCTCAGCCTGTCTGACCCTGCCTACTTGAAGTTCCTACTTTAATTTCATGCTTTACTAATGTTGGGACTCAGAAAATGATACCTCAGAGTGTGGTGCTGTGACACACAGAGCACTTTGAATTAAAAGAAACTGGAAGGCCTTAGAAGCTGCCTTAGAACCAAGGACTTTCTAAACTTCTCCGGTTTTTTCCCCCCACCCAGTACAGGGAGGGACTCTTTCTGCAATTTCCCTGTCTGACTGAGGAAAACTTTTTTTCGAAAGAGATGTAATTGCCTAAAACTCCCTCCCTAAGAATCTCATTAAAAACCAGGAAAGATTCTAACCACTGTAGAAGAGACTAAAAGTCATCACCATGCCCAGACAGACTTTTTATCTATTCTTTTGAGGGAAGCTCCAAGAGATTATCTAAGAGACTGTATCTGCATAGTAAGACAACCTGTTCACAGGGCTGTTCCACCGTCACTTTGCTGTAACTTGCCAGTTCCACTCAGTTTCCTGAGAGAATCATTTACAAACTGTTCTTTTCTTTTTGGGCCCATTCATTTCCCCTTGAAAATCACTTACTACCCCTCACAATTGCCTACATCCCCCATTTCCCTCTTCCTTGTGAAAAGACAGCCTCAGCTGTCTGGTCCTTCTTTAAGTCTCATATTTCGTATGGCTTCCATGCTTAGGCACACTAATAAATTTGCATGCCTTTTCTCCTGTTAGTCTGTCAATTTTCAGTTCATTTCGGCAGACTCAAACCTTCAGAGGGGGAAGAAAAATTCTTTTTGCCCCTACAATAATAATTTTCAAACTCTTCCATGAACTGTTATGAACCTTATTTCACATAGTTCTTTATTAAATCATTAGACCTTGCCTCACCTAAATAAGAATTTTTATTTTTGCTTCTGTGCTTTTCGCTCAGCTATTTCCTCAGCCCGACTTCCCTTGGATTATTAGATTCTACAAATTCTTCAAGGCCCAGTCTAAATTCTATTTTTAACTTAAAACCTTGAGCTACATACTTCAGCTCATGAATGTTTCTTTATTTTCTTTTCTCTTTGTTAGTGCAGGGGAGGAAAAAAATAATTTTCTCTCTGACCTTCTAAATTCTTATTTGCAATGGACCCCTGTAACAGAAGACAGATTAACAGCAGCAAAAAAAGCCAATAGAAGTTTGTTAGCATGTATACCTCATGTATACATGGGAGATATGCAGGGAAAATAAATAAATCTTTAAAGAAGTAGCTTTAAGTTCAGGCTTAAATACCATCTTCAACAAAAACAAAAGGGTGTTGGAGAGACCATAATGACGAGATGATCAGGGAAAGCGTGGTAAAAAAGGATAAGCTTTGTTATACTGATTTTTGTTGGTGCCTTCTCTCTGGATATTAGTTTCTAGTGATTTGGAGTTATCCTTCTCTTCTTGGTACAGGGAGAGAGACACTCTTACAAATGGAGATTTTCTTTATAGATGTAAATTTCCTTTATAAAAGAGAAACCTCTACTCTGTTTTCAGAGCTTCTCCTGTGTTTGCAGTTTCCCAAAATAATAGGCTCAAAATAATTCTTATGCCAAATGGACCTATTTTGGGGCAGCATATTCTTGTCTCCTATAGCCATATTTTGGGGTCTCATATTCTGATCTACTAGACCAGGCATGAGACTATTAACAGGATTCTGAGAAAGAACTCACCTCATTGAACATTCTGTTGAACCCAATAGTTTCATGTATTTTCATTCTGATTTCCTAACCATATTATGAACATTTTGACAATGGTAGCCATTGGGCACCAAGTGGTTAACACACAGTACATACTTGTTGACTGAGGAAGCCATATTGAATAAGGTCAACTATTGCAAGGATGCAAAGTATAGGGAACTGATCAAGAGTTGAATGGCACTAGTCAGAGACAGTTTCCAAGAAGGTAATATAATTTTGCCAGGGTTGTTATTTCTTCTTTCTTCAAAGGCTTAGAATGGTACAGGGACAGGAAAGAAAAATTCCAGATATTATATGGTCCACTGTGTTGTTTGGTGCAAACATCCCGGGGAAACTGGAACCTGGAATATTCGATGAGCCCTCCAACTACGGCATGTCAACCTGGAGTGTGCTGTATTTTTTTTTTATTTCTCAGAATCCCTGTAATTATTAATAGTGGAGATCATCCAAGGGCAAAGAATGTGTGGTCCTTTTGACCAGGAACTAGGTTCCATAAATAAAAGAGCTTACTCATTATCATCTCTTCCATCTCTAGTCAATTTCTGCTACCCACAGCAATGAAGCACTGTATTAAAAAAATTACTATTTTATTTAAAATGCTAAATTAATTTAGTGCCCCTTTTAATTTCCCAGGAGATTTTGAAGAGATTATGGAGCCATCTGTCTATGCCCAGAAGTGGTAATAATATCAGGAGAACTGGCCTCACCTTTGGTAGCCTTTTCTCTTTCAAAAATGACCTGAATGGAGTCATTGCCTTTACTGATGGATTATAATTCGTTTCTTTCAAATTGGTAAGAAGGGAGACTATATGTCTTAATACTCTTTTAGGGCAGAGGTATGTCCAAAAATTAATTATACTAAAACAAACAGTTCATGAAGGCTACTTAATGGGGTTATTCAATAATCAGAGTTCATGAAAAAGTTGAGCTGGTTCATTCTTAATTTGTTTTTATTCACTGAGCATCCTTTGGTAGCTTGGCGAAGCTCATGAACCACTTGTGTGCCAGTTGTAGAGCTATTGTTTCTCAGCTCCAAGCCCACCCAAAGCTCTAAAGTTCACTTTGTGATGCTGGGACTAGCACTTTGTAAATCACATTTTATCATGGCCAGCTGGCTCCCTGCTAGGTTATGCCAACAGGGGGCACTAGAGGGAGATGGCGAAGCTGGAAAAGGGAGAAGGGATTTTCTTCCTCCTCTTTGTTTTGCCTGGGCTTCCAACTGTGCGATACTTCTTCACCTTAGCGGCAGCAGTGCCTTCCCATAACTACAGCTGAAATCATTTTGTGGTTCCTTTCAACCTGGCAGAGTTGGGTTAAACCACAACCTCAGAGGGATCAGCACCAGCTGGCATCCTTTCCCCAGAAGTCTGAGTTTTGCCTCACAGGGTCTTTCCTGCAGACCTCTAAGTTTAAATAAATTCCAGCCTCTTCCCTCTGTTCCCCCAGGCGGAGGAGTGTGGCTGTGCCTGTAAGTGTTACCTCCATGATACCTTAATGGGGTGATAGACAAACTCATGATTGTATAGTTTATGGCTGCTTTTGTTTGAGAGCGTATGACTGCAAAGCTGAGAATATTTACCATCAGTGCTTCGTTCAGAAAGTTTACTGAATGCTGCCTCAGGGTTCTGTTCTGGCCTTATTAGTTAATAACTTTATACTGAACTAATTTTTTATATTAAATTCCCTCTGTTCAAATAACTGATGTAGTTTCTGTCTCCTGCCTGGACCCTGACTGACATAGAAATTGAGTCCACAAGGGTCTCAGGTAACAGACACTCCAAAATGGGATTTGGGGATTGGTTTGGTTGTATTCTTGGGTTTGGCACATGCTGAAATTAGATACTAGTAATGTATGGCATGCAGTAGCATCTTGCTTCATCAAATTACCACCTCTGATTGGTTGTGATAAAGTTCTACTAAAGCAGGTGCCTATGAAGCTGCTGAACCTGACTGCTATGGCAGTAATGATGACTACAAGGACTTTGGTGTGGGCTGGATTTTCTGATTGCACTGGAGCTCTTATATTAAATAGAAAGAAGACAAACTGAAAGACTCAGCTCCTATTGCTGCCCTCAAAATATATTTTATTTCCTGTAGCCATAGGCTAACATTGCTGAAAATAACCTATAAAATTTAATTGGGCAGGTTAATTACAACAAAAACTAAATTTATACCTTTTCCAAATGCCTCATGTCTGATCTGGGAAAAAATGCATCCCTATCACTCTGGTGAAATCTATGAACCCATTCTCTGACTATTGCTTTTAGTACATAAAGTAAAATAAGATCTATAGAAATATAAAATAAAATAAGAACCTAATTATATTGGGATATAGTAATCAAAATGTTAAAAAATAAACAAACATTTAAATTAATGGTTTAAAGAACAAGATCTAGCAGTAGGTCTTATAAGGGCCATAAATTTGAACACTTTTTGAGATATCTGCTTCGACTGTCATTTAATATGAAATATCTGTGATTTGTATTATTGACAATGTGATGTGTAATGATAATAACGATGCTCCTCAACTTACAATGAATGGGGCTATGGCTGGATAAACACATTGTAAGTTGAAAATATCGTAAGTCAAAACTACGTTTAATACACCTGGCCTACCAAACATCATAGCTTAGCCTAGCCTACCTTAAACGTGCTCAGAGCACAATCTTCTGAATTATATCTATGTATTCCAAGTTAAGAGTTCCCATTTTAGCAGTATAGGTATCCTAGAGAAGTTAGCTAAATTGTCAAAATTAATTAGAGAAGGGCCAACCATTGTAGGGTTCATTTAGTTTCCTTTTAACTCTTTCTACTTATAACTTATATCATTTTTCATTTCTTACCTCAGCAATCTCTTCATCTAGGAGACTGGATAAGGTACATCTTACATGTACACCTATATAGTTCTCAGGACTTTCGCTGTCAAAGCATTTACGAAACTGTGCTATTGAAGTACTTTTCCCATTAAAGCACTATGATACTACACTGCCTATTTGCCTTTATATATTCTCTCCACTGGACTATATGCTCTCTGATATTAGAGATCATGTCTTGCTTGTTCTCATTAATCTCCAGCACAGAGCCCACCACCTAGTAAATGCTTAATTTATATTTGTGAGTAAACGAATGAATAGATGAATTCCAAGGTGGAAATAGTTTTTTCTCTAATTCATGGCCAAAGATCTTGGCTAGATATTTTATAAACATGTTTCCATGAGTGAAGATAGGAGAGAGAATGTGAATACGTATGTCAGTACCAGTCAGCCCACCACTGGAAAAGCAATTCAGTGTTTAGACCCTCCTGACAGTGGTGCAGTAGACATGTCACCGACGGGCCAGACACTGTTGGTTGCCTACCCAGTATTTCTTCCATTTTTTTTCTTGAAAATAAATTTATAATTTGTTTTACAGTATCAGGATGACATGTATGTACATCAGGGGAAACTGGGTCCCTCCTTAGCTGCTGGGGTGGATGTGAGTCTTGATTAAGTTAATCCAATCATAGTAGTTTCCTTTGACAGAACGCGTTTGGTTTAGATATGGGCATATGCTACAATTACGGACAATGAAATGTGATGGCAAGTCTGCTGAGGGGCTTCTAGGAAGGGATAAAGGGATACATGCATAGGAGGCAACATTCCTGTTTTCCTCCCTTTTGATGAGGTTATATAAGGAGGCGATGCCTAGATCTGATGCAACCATAGCATGATGATGAGGGGAGCAGCTGACACTCTGAGAATGATAGTGTGGAAAAATGGAAAGAAAGTGGGTCATTGCTGATGCCATTGAGATGCCGTATTAAGCAACTGCAGTACTTGTTTAAGCCAGTGTTTGATTGGCTTTCTTTGCTACTTGCATCTCAAAGTGTCATAATGGCATCACCTTCCTGAGTGAAGGACAGCTTTACTAATGCCCATGCACAGATGTGAGAAGAAATTGATGCTGCCTGACAGCTGGATACTTCAGAGTAACAGAAGTTTCCATGATATGCAGAATTCTTTTATAGCTCCCAAACTGTAGCAGACTAGTTTAGAGAGTAGGCAGGGTGCAGGTCATTTCTGAAGCTCATCAAATGAGAGCATTTAAATCTGGGTGATATGCATATAAGCATTTGTAGCTGAACTAACCCCAAGCACCCTTTTTAAATTCAAATATATTATGGTGAGGCATTCTTCTGCAGCATGTTGTATGTTACCATGTTACGAAACCAGCTTTGACATTTGGATGTCTACCACTTGGTGAGTGGTTAGTTTTAAAATGCTATTGGTTCAACAGATTATACTTCTGGAATAAAGCCTGGACTTCTGGGATCTTTTTAGTGGCTGGTTTATTTGTATTTCCAAGGCCATTTTTTCCAATAAGCCAACACAATCAAATTACATGCAGCTTTGAAGACATTCTACCTTACAGTTTGACATTTTAATTAGGACTTTAAAGAGATAATAATCACAGCCCACAACTTCCCTAATGTTACCTAGAAATGGGTCAGTTAATTGGGATCCCAGAAAAACCACTGCATACATTTCTTTTTAATTGTTTTTCCAAACTTCCATCACCACATCTCTTGGCTTCAACTCAGACCAAATCAAACAAACAGCAGGGAAAGGTTCTATCTCTCTGGCCTTCGGAAAAATCTAGGGTGCAAATAAGTCAGTTTGTGTCCACCATCTAAAAATGTATGTTTTACCCAGCATAAGACATTTTTCTTTCATTTCAAGATTGCTTTTGAAAGGAGAAGCATGCCGGTTCATTTCATTAGATCATTCTCTATGAAAGCTATTAAGATCTTGTTTACTTGATCATTTTGATTCTTGTATCTATTTTTCATTTTTCTTTATCTGGTCTAGGGTAGCGTTATTAATGGGTAGTCCCACTGAGGAATGTTTTAATGTTCTCTGACTGCTTTAAATTCCTTCCAAGTGGACTTTTACAAGGTGGAAAGAAAAATGAATCCATCTATTATACAGAAACAAAGGGACCCAGGGTGTGATAGAAATTCAAGAAAAGAATTCTATGCTTTTGGGCTGGTTTGATGTAACAGGATGCTCTCTGCTTCATCGAGCCTCGTCCCTCCCTATCCCTGGGGTCAATATATAAGAATGGAAATGGTAAATGTTGGAGTTGTTTGTCTAATGCTCTGGTGTGTTTTCTCACATTCAGAAAGGAGAGGTGGTTGCTGCCTCCCAGAAGGGGTATAAAGAGTGTTACAATATATCACTCTGTCATGCTGCCAGGCAAATGTCTGTAGACTCACTTTTGAACCTGACTACCTCAGCCTCCAGCTGGATGATCGGTTATGACATTTATCTCAGTTCCTGAGATCCAGCACTTATGAAGTTCCTTCGGTTAAATAGTTGGGCTGTTGGTGGCTGATGTGAAAGATATCTTCAGCTTGCAACTTTGTTGATGACTGCATTTTCACCATCCTGTTAACCGTATTCACTTCCTTCTTGCTCATCATCAGAGCAGCTATCCCATGAAGCAAATGAAATTCAAGCTTTAAGACCCCTCACTTGCGTGGGCCCCTTCCAAGTCTCTGGCAAGAGCTCTCGCAGTGCATTCACGTGATCATATGTTCTTGTAAAATTTGAAAATATATGATAATGTAACAGGAATCAGTTATAACCTCTGTGTATTTTCTCAGCCACTTTTCTATTCACAATTTTGTACTCTTTTTCTTAAAGAGGAACTCCCAAATTGTATAACCTTTAGACCCAATAAGCTTGGATTTGTCTTTGCTCACTATATAAATATTGTACTTAATTTAAGGTTGAAGGTTTTAGATGAGAAAAATGTGACGCATCCAGATAGTCTCAAGGTAGCTTTTCAAGGTAGTTGCCTATGCAAAGGAATGTCCTTGAAGTAGGCAGAGTTTGTTTAACATGTTCTTAATTTCCTGTTTCCATCTTTCTTTGATATTTCTCCAAATTCAGTCCATTTCTCTGACCTTGGGGGGCTTAAATGAGTTAAGACATGTGCAACACTTAGCGCAGTGATTACACATAGTAAGTCCCCAGTGAATGCTACCTATAATTATTTTTTTTTAGTGGTCTTCGGTGGTATGTAATAATTATTATTATATTCATTTTCTTCAAATCTTGCAGTCATGGATATGCCTTTTTCTACCACTCTTAATGAAAGAGCCTGGTTCAGTTATTATCATTTTGAGAAAGGCTTCATCTCCCAGATGTATCATTTTTTTTTCTGCCATGAAAAATACTTCTCTGGAACTTTAAGTCAGCTGATTTAAAATAAAAAAAAATTCTCTTATAATTTGAATTCCTCTTGAAGAGTGATCTAATAAAATTTTTCAGCAAGAATCACCAAAAGCTGATGATGGTTGAATAGAGTGCCCCAAGGGGACAGAGTAGAAGAGCAGAGGGTTTAAATGCTGGCTCCCACTTGCCCTCTAGGTGGCCACCCTAACTTCGCTTCCTTTACCTAGGAAAAAAAAGAGTACAGGGATGTTTTACATGAATACAGGGATGTATGTAAAGCACTTATCACCGTATCTATTAACATAATAGACACTCAGTGAATGGTCATTGTTATTGTAATCAGGCCACTCTCGATGACTGTGTGTCTGAACCCCAGGAAAAACATATTTAATGGAGAAATTTAGATGATTTTATGTTAGTTGGGGAGATGTTTAGAGGCATGGTGATTTGTCTAGTGTTTCTTCAATTTGGTGTAGTTAAAATATCTATACTTATGAACAGCTTTTTGTTTCCTAAAAGATAGGATAGGGAACAATGAAAATAAGATATTCCAGCATACTTAGGGATTCTGATAAGCTAACTCATATGCTTACTTTATAGGGTTTCACAACAGTTAGATTAAAATTCTAAATCTAGCTAATGGAATTTGAGGCCTACTAGAATTTAATAAAAATATTATCATAAATGAAAGCTGAATTTATTTGCCTAATTGATCTAACTTTATATTAGATTTCTGTACAAATTTAAGAAATGATTGGTAATGGTTAAAGATTTGTGACATAGTCCTTTCAGGCAAATATGGTTAAGAATTGATGAGAAAGAACTTGCAGGCACCTGTGTTCCTCAAATCTCATTTGAATCTCATTCCAGTTGTCTTTACAATCAGGCACTTGAATTATTGATTTCTACTGTACCTGAAAAATTTAATGAAAATATCTATAGTATTCCCTTAATTTGCTTGGATAAACTATTGGTTATTATTGTTTTATTTTGTTTTTATATGAAATAGATAGTCTCTTAACCTCTTTGCCTAAAGGGGCCAAAATTGATAAAACATTCTCTGAACTTGAAGATATTTATAGTTTCAAGGGTGCTAGACAACGCTGGTCATATCTACACTTAAACACATAAACACAGTGGATGAATTGCTACGTAAGAGTATATGTAGCCCTTTTAAAAATAAATATGGGTCAGATATAAAACATTAATATATAAAGTTCTAGACTATGAGCTTCTTAAAGGAAGTGTCTAGCAGAATGCCTAGAATGTAGGTGCTCAATATATATTTGTTAAATAAGTTAATAAATTAGTTTGAATTGAATTAAATGGAATACTTTGGACCTGGTAGGAAAAGTCCATGAAATATCCTGAAAAATATGAATATTTGAACCTCTTAGAGTAGTATCAGAGATTTTAGGGTTTAGAAAGTAATTTAATGAATGGAAAGGCCAACTGCTTCATTTTACACTAGGGAGGCAGAATAACTTTTTAAAATTAATGATGGAATCAGGAAATGGGAGAGAGGGAAAAATGAAGTTCACATGAAAACATTCCTATACGTTGTTATCTCTGTCTCAATCAGTAAATGACAAGCAGAATTTATGGTAGAATATTGAGAAAATGAATGCTATGTCAATGACAAGACTTGGTTTCTTCTCAAATTATTTGTGCTTACTTACAGTTATCGATTTCTTTCAGACTAAGTCCCAAGGACTATCCAAGGGGAACCTATTGTATTGTGTATTGCCTGAAAAACACCTAATCATGGTTGAGAGTGTTGGAAGTGTCTGTCTTTCAAAGCTTTCCATTGTAATGAGGTTTGACAAATATCACGCATCTAGTGAAAAGTGAACATTCAGAAGAAGATGAACAATGGAAAGTCAGTTTCATACAATTGACAAAACCTGAAGGACAACCATCCATAGGGCTTTCATCACTGTCAAACTCCATTTAGTTGAAAAGGAAAGAAGGGGAATAAAACAAAAGAGCACCATGCTTCTGAGGTGCAGAAAGCCTCCACTACAGGAGTTTGGGGTTTCTAGATTGTGTGCGTTTGAGTTTGTGTGTGACATAGTCTTAAGTCGTTGGATACTCGAGTACTCCTCTGTTTAAGGTGTTTGGCTTCATTAACCTTTTGCAAAGCTCTTTGCTTAAGGAGTCTAGGAAGCAGATCACAATAAAGCTGGCCATGTACCTGCTCAAATAACTGGTCGACTTATTAAGTCCTAAAGGAAATTTAGCCTCAGCTAAACTCTTAGAATTTCTTTGAGTAACTCTCTGAACCGATGCTTCTCACAGGGGTTCTTCCCATCAGTAGCAGTTATGAAGTCTGAAATTTCTGAACTAGTTCCCTTTTCATCAATGTTGAAGAATACTGGGGAATGAGCCACACTAGAGCAGATGATTTGTAGAAATGGTATGACGTCCCAAACTAAAACTGCATTGTCTTAAAACAAGAGATGAACAATTTAGTCTATTCTTGGTGGTGAGTACAAAGGAGAGTTGCAAAATCCGAGCTCATCAAAAGCATTATCTGTGTTTTGCCAGCATGAGACCAGTACTAAAGAAGAGCTCTACTCTGGGCGCGGAGGCTCACGCCTGTAATCCTAGCACTCTGGGAGGCCGAGGTGGGTGGATCGCTCAAGGTCAGGAGTTCGAGACCAGCCTGAGCAAGAGCGAGATCCCGTCTCTACTAAAAATAGAAAGAAATTATCTGGACAACTTAAAATGTATATATAGAAAAAATTAGCCTGGCATGGTGGCGCATGCCTGTAGTCCCAGCTACTTGGGAGGCTGAGGCAAGAGGATCGCTTGAGCCCAGGAGTTTGAGGTTGCTGTGAGCTAGGCTGATGCCATGGCACTCTAGCCCAGGAAATAGAGCCAGACTCTGTCTCAAAAAAAAAAAAAAAAAAAAAAAAAGAAGAGCTCTCGCTACAGGTAGAAAATATTGAATTACTATTTTTGTATTTTTCTTCCTAGTGCCCTCAAAAGTTTTGGCAGAGATATAACTATAGGTTGTTGCCCTTGCTTAAAAAAAGAAAGAAAGAAGGGAAAAAAATGATTAATTTACAAGAGAAGATTGAACTCAGAATCTGGACTCATAGAGTCGGGCCTGGCTGAGCAAATGTTAGTTTTGCAGTGAAATAATTTCTATAAGCTGGAACTAAATAGATTTGATGGCTCTGAAGCTAACATCTTTGGTTGTTCTTTTTAAAGGATCGTTTGAAATGTCTATTTGTGGAAGAGTTATGAAGTTCACAATAATATTTGAAAACAAGTTAGGTATAGCAAAAAGAGAAATTTCATTAGAACATTCCCAGTCTTCAAAATTTCATCCTGTACCATCTTCCATTATAGGGGAACACTGAATAAATAAAATGTTTCTCAAGCATGGCTGTTATACCAACTCTGAGGGTTAGTTAGAACTTTTTGCCAAAACATCCATTTACTTTCCCAGCCTGGGGGAACTGAACCAGCAAAGGATGTCACTTTTATAAGCACACAGTGACTTTTTAAGTCTACATGCAATGAAAGATTTTAAAAGAAAAAGGAAACTTCCATTCACATAAAACTCTTTCTTGTTAATATCCGAGAGTTAAGAGTTGCTTGTAATCTTTGGGGAGATGAGGAGGGTGGAGATACCTCTCTGGCATTTAGCTTTAAGTTGGATGAACCACATTAACTCTATACTTGTATCATAATACATTTTCCCTTCCCTGAATTTTTAATGCCTTTGGCCAGTGACCTGTGCTAGGAATTCCCCTAGATATATACAGCAATCAGACAATGTCTAAGTGTTGTGTGTTTCTTATCTGCATCTCATTTGCTTGTACTGACTTAGCCGGTCTATGATCAGAGCAGATTGTATTTTTCCAACCACAAAGAATGTGTTTTATTAATTTCTTTTTCAAATTCTTCTCACTCAGTGGACGATTCAGAAGGAAAATGCTCAAATTCAGGTGAAGAGAGTCATAGCAAATAGTTGCCAGACCACAAAAACTTCAGCTGCCCAGGCTTAAGGCTGATTTCAGTAACTTAAGAATTTGAGGTTGAAAACACTGTTTGTAGTGAGCTTACAGAAGTCCTGCAAATGTCACAAGGACAGGGATCATGTATGTCACCCATTCAGTTGAAAAGCCATTTAACAATTTTACGTGCATGACTTTTTTCCATCTCTTTATCATCATTGTTCAGATGGTTAGACGCTTAATGATTTACAGGCTCCAGGATTAGAGTTTCTTTCCCTGGAGACGTTGAAGTTCTGCACTGATGATCCTGCTTAGGAAAAGATGGGTTGCTCTGTCTTGCTTTTGTGTTTGGGTCTTCATGCCCTAACTCAGTTGTTCTCAAAGGTGAGTATGCATCAAAATTGCCAGAAAGCTTGTTCAACTCTGGATTGCTGGGCTCCCCCAACAGAATTTCTGATTCAGTAGATCTGAAGTGAGTGCTGAAAATTTGTTTTTCTAAATAGTTTCCAGGTGTGACTGATGCTGGTAGTCCCAGGACAACACTTTGAGAACTAGCCACCAACCCCCACACCCAGAATATTCCACTTTTCTTTCATTAACTGATAACTTGTTTCTGTTCTCTTTTTACTCTTCCGAGGCCATTTTTTCCCCACTTATTTTTACACATGATGCTAAATGTGCTAAACATGCTTAAGCCTTATCATCTAAAATAAAACCATTCAAAATCTATGGCTTTCATCTCAGATTATTTGTTCAGGCATTGTAGTGATATAGCTAATTACCTAAGAATGGCTTGACATCTCCAACTATTACAGTCAAATTTTGGATCATATAAACTCAGGCGGACAAAGCCTAATCAAAGGTTGTTACAGAGTTCTGTTCTGGGATGCAAGCTTATTTTTGTTTCCTGATGGAGTTCTTCACCTCAGTGGTATCTTTTTCTCATCAGCCTCTAGCTATAGGTAGAGGTGCTCCCTGAATACTTGTTTCAGAAAATAGAAGTGTTCATGTTTTCATACAGGGATGTATTTATTGTTTTTAAATCAGTTATGCCTAGCTTGTTTGGAAGATCTCAAAGCAGATTATCCAAGTTGGTCATCCCCAACGGGCAAAAAGGGTAAATATAACCCATGCTAAGTGTAAAAATAAATGCCAAGGAAACAGTTTGTCTTGTTAAATTCCACCAGGGCAAGTGACACAGCAGCTGCAGACCTGTTCCTAGTGGCCTGGGGGGCCATGCTGGCACTTTGAAAATCCTGGCTCTATCTCTACCTGTGGAAAAATCTCCCATGTGATCAGGGAGACAATTATAATGTGAGTTGACAAAGTAACAGAGAGAGGCAGCCTCTTTAGCAATGTTCTGGACTAATTCAATGGATTTTCTTCCCCCTCTTCAGCAGCATTCGGCAGCTTCTTTCGTGACCAGCTACGTCATTTGGCAGCAGGCTAAATTGCTCGCGATTGCATAGACCAAAGAGCATGCTGAACGGTGATGTTGCGGTTTAAAAGAACAGAGCTGCAAACAAAGGTAGGCTTTTATTTTGGTCAAGATCCTTTTAACTGAGCAAAATCTCATGCCCGACCACATGCCCTTCACCACTGCCATGCTCACAGCACTGGGCATATGTCCTCACTCCCTTGTTCTTGAATCCTGAGTGGGGGAACTTGACGTCATCATCTTCTCCTAAGTTTCCTATTTCTTTAACTCTCTTCATGTCCCATTTGCCTCTTTGCTTCTCTTTCCCCTTTCAGCAACTATCCTCGCCTTCTTTTAGGGCCTAGGCTTTATTAAGATGATAATTGCTGGCAGGTGGTTTGGTTCCCTGAATGTAATTTTCAGTATTTTCTTTTGATGGGAGAAAACTCACGGTATTGTAACCTTACACACAGAATGCAGAGTGAGACCAGCTCTGCCTGCCCACAAATCCAAGGGGAAAGCTGCCTGCAAAGTGTGGTGACACTTCACCTTCATTGCACTTGTCACAGTTAATAGTTGTATATATTTGAGAGATTGCTTCATCAATATCTGTCTTTCTTACTAAACATAAGCCACTGTGAAGATAATGGCTACCTGTTTTGCCCACTATTGGGTCCCTAATGCCTATCAGTGTATACACAATATTACTTGTTGGGGGAAGGAAAGAATATGCATTTCATGTGTATCAGTTGAATCATGGAAAGTTCTTATCTGGTCTTAACTGAACTTTAGAAATAATACATTGCAGAAAAACTCAGGTTTTATTAATGAGTTTGTTTTTTGTTGATTTAGCTTATTCTGAGATATTCAATCCATGTTATTTGTTGGGTAGAGATAAACAATGTATCATGCAATAAGGAGAAATATTAACTATTATGAACTATACAGACCTTCTTCTATTCTAATAACTTTTTACTGGGATATACAGATTGATAGTGCTATATGTTAAGTTTCTCAAAACTTTGGAAATATGATCTCTATTGGTTCGCTAGGGTTGCCATAACAAAGTACCACAGACAGGGTGGCTTCCACAACAGAAAATTATCGTCTCACAGTTCTGGAGGCTGGAAGTCCAAGATCAAAGTGCTGGCAGAGTTGTTTCCTTCAGAGGGTTTTAAGAGAGAAATCTCTTTCATGCCTTTCTCCCAGCTTCTGGTGGTTCCTGGCAAACTTCGGCATTCCTTGGCTTGTAGAAGCATCACTCTGATTTCTGCCTTCACCTTGGCATGACGTTCTCCCTATGAGTTTGTGTCTTCTTATAAGAACTTTGGTCATATTGGGCTGAGGCCATCCTTACCCCATTTGAACTAATTGACCTATGACCTCATTTGAAGTAATTGTGTCTGCAACAGCTCCATCCAAATAAGGTCATTTCCTGAGGTGCTGGACTTCAACGTATGAATTTTGGGCAAACACAATCCAATCCATAACATGATCCAGTAAAACACAGTTATTAAAAAAAGACTCATCTACTCTGTCAGAATCATTGCACCAGAACCACCTTCCTGTATCCCCTGCTCCCTCTTTTTAGTGACAAGGTTTTGACCTTTTGCTGATGGAAGCAGCAGGGTCAAGATAATCTGGGTTTGGCAACTAACTCCGATTTTACTAGCTGAGCCTGTTTCAGAGGGCCGGCAGGAAGGTGGGTTGCCAGCTGGCACTCCTTTCTGCGCCATTCCAGTGGCAGTTAGGGACACGATGTGGAGCAGGCATGGCCTGAGACAGTATGAGAGGAATTCTGCTGCTTGTAGAAGGGGCAAAACTCCCCCTCCTCCTCACTGGCACTTGCAAAGAAGTCCCCTCTGCCCCTGCAGTGTGTGAAGAAGAACAGCTTCTAGGGTAGTAGCTGGTATCATGTACTCAAACATGAGACGATGAACACCATAGACCTGTCCTGACTGCAGAGTTCTTATGCAAAGAAAGAACTAGGGTGATGAAATACACAGGAACCATCTGACCCAAGTATTTTACTTCACCATAGTAAAGGGGGAAGGTAATGTTTGACTTCTGGCTGAATGTCCATGAGAAAGACCAATATTTAATCTTGTCTCTGGTGTGTTATCAAGAGAACATGTTACATCACTTGCTTGTGGCTTCCAGGTGCTTAAAAAAAGTAACTGGCTGAGATACAAGGGCTTCCCAGGAGAGGCAATTGTCCCTGTTGAGGCAGCCTGTGCTCCCAGGTACGTCCATCAGCAGGGCAGTTGTTGCCCTTGTCTGGGATGGGTGACAGAGCGAGGGAGCAGCAGGCACACGCTTCGTTCCATGGCGAGGTCGTAGCAGAGGTGGAACTTGAGTGTGGACCTCCTGGCGCGTGGGCCAGAGTGCTCTTGTGTGAAAAGTTTTGTTAAGTGAAGGAAACAAGGAAAAGAGATCAGAGACAGAACTAAATAGAAAGCAAAAGATGAAAGTGGTGAGAATAAGTAACAAGCCTGAGAAGAGACGATAAAATCTGGCCCTGTTTCCGGTCCTGATTGCTTATGTGATCCCAAACAAGTTACCGTGATGCCACGTGCCTTAGCTTTCTCGTGAGGAAATAAAGGTAAGGGAAACGCACATTGCTAAGGAATTTTGGATAGGATTTCTATAATATTGTCATTTCAAGTCAATCTAGAGTCTGGATCCCGTACATCTTTAGTTAGTGAGATCTGTTGCTGTACTCTTAATTTTTTATACATAAACTTTCATCTCATTGGCTCTTGTCCTTTTACATATAATATTTTAAGTTTCCTTTACTTCCATGCTTGTCAAGTGTCAGTGCCATAAAGTACACCCTAAAACTATTTTATTTGAAAAATAAGTATTTGAAAGTTTAAAAAATTATTTTGCCATATAGCTGAAGCTAAATATCTTAAAAATGTCAGCCTCAATGGCATAAAACAAAATTGAACCCCCTCCCCCAACAAAAATAACAGCAAAATCAGTGTGTTCTAAAGTGAGACCCTTGTACTTTAAATAAGATCCCACCTCCAGTTCTTCAAACTATAATTCTGAGAATGATTAGATATAAATACATAAGCAAATGAGAAGAAAAGAGGTTCCTACAAAAGATGGACTTCAAGTCATCTAGTGTGGATTCAAACCCCTCAGAGGACATTTGGAGGTTGCAATGGGCTGAAGGTTTGTATCTTCCCCAAATTCGTATGTTAAAATTCCAGCTTCCAAGGTGATAGTGTGAGAAGGTGGTATTTAGCAGATGATTAGGTTATGAGGACAGAGCCCTCATGAATGGGATTAGTGCCCTTATAAAAGAGATCCCCGAGAGCTGATTAACCTCTTCTACCCTGTGAGGATACAACATCGAGGCGCCTTCTATGAACAGCAGACAGACTGTCAGCAGACGCTGGATTTGCCGGTGCCTTGATCTTGGACTTCCCCGTCTCCAGAACTGTGAGAAATAAATGTATATCGTTTAAACCAACCAGTTTATGGCATTTTGTTATACCGGCCTGAAAAGACTAAGACACAACTTTTTGCAATGCTGTGTTAATTGATTATATTGAGATGGTGGGAGGCCATGTTGGGTAGTGGTTAAGAGGACAGGCTTGTTAGAGACCAGTGGTTGTTTTCAAATACTGGTTCCCCCACTCACGGCTGTGTGACTCTGGACAAGTTATTTATCTTTCCTAAGTTTTAATTTCCTTAGCTGGTGAGGGATTTCAATGCATATTTCAATTTTCTTTTGTACATGAGGATTAAACAAGATTAATAGAAAGTGCTTAGTAGAGTGGCATATAGTAAATGCTTAATAAATATTAGGTAATAATTATTATTATATTTGTTATAATGTCCTTCCTCCTGGAGAAAAGAACTCCATTACAATAATGGATTTAGAATCTAATGATTTTCCATCAATATGAACATTCTTTTTAATGTATGACTGATCACAAAGATCCAAGTATGCCCGAACCTCGCATCACCCTATAGACCCAGATCTGAAGAGAAGGAAAGCATCCCTGTTGTGGTGCGTGGGTGTGGCAGTACTGCTGTCTTAGGAGCACCCAGTTCACTACAAGTTTGAACAAGGTGTTTCTCACTCTGGGCAGAAAACACTAAGCAAAGAAATGTCTGTTTTGTAAGAAGACAATGCAGACTTGTTTTTCAGGGCCTTCCATAATCCCAAACTTCTCAGCTATAGCACCAACAGCAGCAGGAAGAACTATTGAACATGACAACCAACTACTGTGAGAAAATGAAAAAAAAAAAAAGAAAAAGTGATTTGCACTTTTCTATTTTCAGGGTGAGTACATAGAAACCTGATGGGTAAAGGACACAGGAAAGACATGAAAACAGATGGGAATGAATATAATGCATATAATCCTAGATATATGGAAATACAGAAATTACTTAAAATTTTATTTTATTTTTTTGAGACAGAGTCTCACTCTGTCACCGCAGGTAGACTGCAATGGTGTCATCATAGCTCATTGCAACCTTAAACTCCTGGGTTAAGTGATCTTCCTGCCTCAGCCTCCTGAATTGCTGGGACTACAGGTACACACCACCATGCCTAGCTAATTTTTCTATTTTTAGTAGAGACAGGGTCTCACTCTTGCTCAGGCTGATCTCGAACTCCTGACCTCAGGCGTTCCTTCCGCCTCAGCCTCCCAGAGTGCTAGGATTATGGGCATGAACCTGGCCTAGAAATGACTTTAAAAGGCTACTTTATTTGAACAAATATCTGGCTTTTCCTTGACATTGTCCAGGGGTAGAATATTCCATGTCTTCTTAAGCGTCGTACCCACTCTATCTAGGGACTAGCTGGATATAGCTTTGTAGAGGCCATAGTGAGGAGAGAAAGTAATCTTCCTTTATTCTAACCCTGATTTGGATCCTGGCTTCATTGCTTAATAGTTTTAAACTTTGAATATAAAATAAGGACAATGCATAAATAGACATAGCAATAGTACCAACCTCATGGTGTTGTTGTAGGGATTAAATGAGATAATTTGTATAACTCATCCAACACAATGCCTGCCATACAACTAACACTAATTGAACTAATTGAGTGTTCAATTGGTTTTATTAGGATTATTAAGCACGACTGTCTGGATTCCAATCCTGGCTCAACATTCTAATCTTGAACAATTGACTTTATTTCTCTGTACTTCCATTTCCTACTCTGTAAAATGGGGATTCTAGTGGTGTCTATCTCAGGCTGTCGAGACACCCTTAGAAGAGTGCCTGGCACACCGTCAAGGCTCATTCCCCTGAGCTAGTCAGTACTGGCGAAGGGTTCTTCTGACTAGCTGCTACTTCTTTCTTCACACTTTTTGCCCAACGAGTGCTTCTCCTAAGCAGAGCTTCTGTGCCCTCCCTATCTCTTTCTCTCTTTGCAAGAAACCTTTTAGGGGACGAATTTAACTGAAGCCAGGACAGTGGGTTTAGTATTCCAAGAGGCCACTAAGACTCACTTTGCTCACATGCCTCCTAAAAGTAAGAGTGGATGATAGTAAATCAATTTCCAGGGACAGACAGAGGAACAAGGGAAAGGTAGGACAGTAGCTTCAGTGTAGTGAAGAAAGTACTCCGAGGAGTGGAGTCCTGGGATGGGGATGAAGCAATGTGGTTTATTTGGGAGCCTGGCAACGTGGCAGGTAATGCAGAATGGCTCTGAGCAAGAGCTCGCTGTGCCAGGTGCGCTTGCCTTTCATAAGCATGAAATCCACTTAAGGTAACATTTGGTATGTACCCTTCTGAATCCCCAGCTTGTTCTTTACATGTTTTTGGCAAAAAGTAGTATTCACTGGTCACACCCATCCTATACTATATTTATTCTGAGCGCACAGGACTAATGAGATAATCATACCCCAGGGCTTAACTGGTTGAAATCTGTAAATCTCCTAAAAGTGTAATTACCTAGTCATAATCCTTCTTTCCAATATTGCATAAATCTCATTAGTACATATTTTTTTATTATTCATGTTATGGAAAAAATTGCCTTTTTTTTGCCATCGAAAGAACAGTTGGCAGGGAGCGACCCAGGTGTTTTGTTTGAGCTATTTGGTTTAATCTATGTGATCAAATTAAGGCGTGGACCCCTAAGTGTAGGAGATTTCCTTTAGCAGCAAGTTCTGCTCAGTCTTTTGCTTTCAGAGCAAGATCCCTCTCTAAAGGCCTGCCAGTGCTGGGGTGAGGTTGGAGCATTGCAGAGTGAGGACTTCGCTGGTCTTGACTCTTATCTAGGAATGGTTCCTAGAAAGAAATGGATCCATGTGCCATCAGAGGAATGGAAACCCCAGAGGGAACAAAATTAACTCTAATGCAGGCTCTAGAGACAATGTCTTGGCCCTTTGCCCGCCATATTTGTCGGGAGTGGGCAACAAGTACATCAGATTTATAGGTTTGTATACTAAGGATTGCAGGTGATTGGAGATTATAAAAATGGTTTTTTTTTTCAGAATTTACTTGAATGAGTGATTTTTCTAGGCAGAGATGTCATGAGCATTAATGGGAATTTCATGACATTCCCAGTTTATTTAATCAATTGTTTGAATCATGACACATGGTTAATGTCATAGCATATGAAATGATTCTGTAATTCTCTTTAAAGTTCCCAAAATACTTTTTGGGGGTGAAAATGCTATCTAATAACAAATAAAATTGCTTGAAACAACAGCCCCTAACTACTATATGGGATTGGGCAGGGCAATGTTCATCTCTTCTCTGTGTATGTGTGTCTACATGGGACCCTACACTCCTTTAGTTTAAAGTAGTGTAGTCATGAAAGCCAGAGAAGCAGAAGGTCAGGTTTCCCCTTTTGTTGCTGTCACTAACCAGTATGCTATGGGGGGTGGGCCACTTAACTTCTTTGGGCCTCAGAACAGAGGAGCATAGACTGTACAACCTCTGAATTACACCTTATCTACCTGTGGACTGCAGCCAGCCATGACTTCAGCCTTGAGAGAGCTCCTGGAGTCATTGCCTGTTTGGCTAAGCAGACGATGGGTTTATAGACAGGACCGTTTTAGACCCAGCCTTTATTTAGTCATACATTAGTAGTGCTTAACGAGTCTTAGATGACCTTAAAAAAACTTTCCCCCATAATACTGTATCTTTAAGTATCTTAATGAGATCTAGACTGTCTACCTTAAAATACTGTAACTACCAAATGAAGTATGCTGATCTCCATAGGATGTGGGCAGAAGGCCTCTTTATTGTCCATTTCTCTAATCCTTCTCCATTACTTTTAAACCCTTTGTCTCTCTAGGCAGCCTCTTGGATAAAGGACCTTTTCAGTAGCTTTGGGACAGCTGTTTCCCATGTGCTGTGGATCACATGTAGGACTCAGGAAACATTTCTGCGTCCTTGTCTCTCCCGTCAGTGGAAACAGAGTTTGCTCTCAGTACAGCTGTCAAATCAGACACTACAGGCAGCTTCTTGCCTGGAGATGTTTTCAAGTATGGGTCTTGCATCAGACTCTGTACCCACCACACATCTAAAGAGTTGCAGGCCAAGCTCCCCAAGTGGTTCTCCTGAACCATTTTTCTCTTCGCCTGAAGTGAGGAAGAAGTACCTCCCAACTTCTCCAGGACAGGATGGGGGCAAGTGGAGAGGGAAATGCTCAGAATTTCAGCAAATCCCCCCAGAGAAGTTATTTCTTTCCCTGCCTCTCTAACCTCAGCTCTTTTACCCTCTTGAGGACAGTGTTGAGCTAAGATTACAAAACCAGTTTTTGTGCATTGCCTTTGCAAGTACCGTATAGCTGGACTGATACCCTGGTTTGCACATATACATTATTTTCTTCCCTGAACACCTGCAATCTCTGTAAGGGTAGAGCTCCTGTTATGCATATTTATACTCCTAATAATGCCTAGTGCAGTGCCCCCTACAGTAGATGCTCAATCTGTGTGCAGCGAATGAATAAGTGAATGAGGGTAAGTCTCATCACCACCTGCTTGCCGCATGAAGAATTGTTAGTTCCTGTTTAACTGTGCACACTTTCAAGTTACCCTCCTGCATTCTGCTTCTCATGTAAGTACTGTTATTAAACTTCTAAATACTTAACAGAAGGCTGTTTTTTTGGCAGTGAATGAACTCCTTTTGTCTTCTGTCCCGTGAATATCCTAACCACTTTGTCACTTTGATCTAGGGGGCATTTCATCCTCAGAAATGCAAAGGAGTTGGCGACTGCACAAAATGTGTTCTATTTCCTATTGCCATAAAAACCCCTTGCTCTTGAGCCTTTGCCCGCCCCCTTTCATGGTAATGTGTAAACCACTAAATTGCAGTTACTGGCTGTGGCCATGGCCATCAAAAAATCGTGTATGCCATGTAGATTTGAGACTTGCTCCACTAAAGAGTCCACAATGGCTTTACTGTAACTGGGTTAACTAGAACTTGGCAAACAGCTATCCAAGGAGGGTGATACCAAGTCCCCTCCCCCCTTCCAGGATGTTGGCCTGATCTTCTTGTATTTGTGCAACTGGCCCATCCAGAGACCCACTAAAGCTGGGAGGAGGGCCCTGGTGAGAGCGACTCTCTCTGGGTCAAGTTGTCCTTTTGCAGCTCTCTTTTCACACAGCTTCTCTTCCTGCAATGTGAAGTAGGTTAGAGGATAGCTTGTTTTCTTTTGCTATTTGAAATACAGCATTTGGGGTCATGCTCTGAATAATTTGTGCTTGTTAGAAATGACTGTCGTCCTCTTGAAGCAATAACAAAGAACTACATTTAAATTAAATTCAGCCAACCAAGAGCCTCTCCACAAAATCAATGAAGCCAGACATTTTTCAAAGAGATATTTTTATTTTTTTTATCTCAAATATTCTAGTGCATAAATCAGCAAAGTTATCTCAGAGTCGAAAAGAGCTAGGTCATTGTTCATCATGCCTTAAAAGTATTTGATAATATATTTGGGGTAAGACAAAGTATTAGATGTAGTCATCTTTAATATCACTTATTTTGATATTTGACAAACTTTATTCTTCCTCAACTTCCTAGTGTAAAATTTCAAGTATTGATTTTTCAAAAGATAGCTTCATTTATTTATTAAATCTATAAGACCTCAAGAGACCAAAGCCACATCAAATATAGTTTTCAAAAAGTTAATTTGCATAAGTGTATTCCCACACACATACACTACTGTGGTCTTCTTACCAACTCTGGCACGAAACAATGGTGACCAGCAATATAGTGGCCTCATGTGCCAGTTATTAATAGAATACTTGTTACGTCAATACAAAGTACCATATCTTTTTTTAAAATATTCTTCCTTTATGGTATTTGAATTAAACCCTACTTCAGTACTGAAAGAACCCAATCTTTACTTGCATGTACCAAAGCAGTCATACTTTCCAGTTCTTCGAGACCAAAACACTCTATTCTTTTCCCATAGCGGACATATAAATACCTGGATCTGGCAAACTTTACCTTTTAAAGTCAAGGAAAGAACATTTCATCAGTTATTTTAATAATTTGCCTTACAGTTGCTCTGCTCTAATTAGGGACTAATCCTGTCTAATAAATCTAATGAGCAAGTTAATTATTAATACACACTGAAAAATTAAACTCCTCATATTCATTCACCTTGTCTGTATGATAGGCATTATCATTATTGTAGATACATGTGCTTCTTTGCTATAGTTTTTGCTTTCAAAACAAATGGGAGATCTTTCATTTTAGTCAGTAGTATGTTTATTCTGAACAAAGTCATTCTACCTCGTGTTTACCTCGCCTAGAGCAGAGACAGTATTTTTTTTTTTTTTTGAGAGTACCTTTTTTGTGCTTGTTGTTCTCACTGCAGGATTCTTTCAGTGTGGCTTTGAGCATCGGTGTCACGTAAGCCCATCACACACCCCTTAGCTATTCACTTTATCGCCACAAGAGAAATGCATCTCATTTTCTATCAGATTACTCTCTTTCTCTTCCTTCTTTCCTGCAGCCATCATGGCCTCCTCCAGTCCATGTTTTTACAGCTACTTTGACCCTGAGAAGCCTTATTCTAAGGTGAGGGCCACATCTCTAGCAACTTGTGCATTACTCCTTCTGACTCTGAAGCACGTATGAGGAAAGACCCTTTCTCATGACAGAAAACGGTATATGCTATTATTATTTCTTCTCAGTTTGAACATCAAATTCTTCCTGAATCCTTTCTTTCTGCCAAGGTCAGTCACCTTCTACCAACACCACCTTCGCCTCTGGGGCTCACTTCTGGCTTTGCTAAAGTGTCTGCTATTACTACTTCTCAAACGTAGTATCATTTCTGAACCTCATCACCCCCACCTGAACCTATATCCAGAAATTCTGGTGGACTCAGTTGGTCTCACATGACACTTGGGAACCATTTCACAAATGGGATTCTACATTGGTCATGCTCTGACAAACACTGGTCCAGTTAACCTGCTGGTTTCTGTCTTCATTTCTCTGTGACGGTGCCACATTTGTTGCCTCAGTATGGGTCAAGGGACACTTCTTGTTGCTATTTCAGCAAAAGTATGAAGGGGGAGGGGAGAGTGGCTATGGGAGGGTAATCAAAGGGCAAACGCTTGTATTTTTCTGACGAACATTTGTATTCTGGAGAAGTTTCTCATGTTGTCATCTTTCGGATGACAAGGAAGAAGTCCCTTTTTACTATTAATAAAAAGATGAATTGGTGCTGAGGATGATCAGCTCATTCTAGAGTCATAATCAGATACCTGTCCCACCCCCCACTCTTTTAATGTTTTATCCAGAGTGACTCTAGCATGATCAGGGAGGTTGTGATCGGTGGACCCATGTGCATACAATTCGCTGCCAAAATACCTCAACCCTGACCTTAAAGGACACCATCTGTGATTGATGAGGACACTGCTATTGCATTATTATTCTGACATTTGCTATTAGGATCCTAAATTTAGGGATATCTTCTCTTTTGAACACTGTAAAGTTTATTGAATAAAATACTATTTTTTGCATATTCAAATGTTCAAATTTAATCCAGCAAAGTAATTAAAATACAGCCATTAATTCTATGTCATAACAGTGGAAAGTTCCAATAACCATTTACTTAGATAATGCTAAATTTATAGGGCAGACTGTTACAACTTTGGAAAAGGCAAGTAGATCAGTAACTTTAGCTTATTTTGGGGATCCTTGAGTTTGGAATGATAATTTGTCTGGGTTTCCCCTGTGGCTATAGATGTAGGTTGTGGTTGAGAGGGAAATTTTAAGCTCAGGAGGTAGCCTGACAGCTGGACCAGGAGGATTAGGCACAAGAAAATGGCATCAGCTCAAAAGTCAAAACTGCTTGACTTGCCCACTCAGGTAGATGGATGGAGGGCTGGGGAGGTTGATATTGTAGAACTACTCTAAATAGGTGGGAAAGATGTCGAGCCTAGCAGAGAAATATGGTATTTGTAGAACCTGATGACAGTTTGGCTGCCAGTCGGTATCAAAGTGGTCAGCAAGGCAGGATCTTGGCATTAGGTGCGGGCACCAGCTGAATAATAGGGATTTAGTTAGCATGACTATAGCCTTTGTAAGGGTTAGAAAAATTAAGGAAGGATCCCATATTTAACAATATTGTGTGAAGAAAGTGAGAGTGGGACTATATCACATAAAAGACAAGCTGGTTATCAGGCTACAAGATGTAAATTAGGGTATAAGAGAAAAGCACATGAACCAAATAGGAGACATAAGGTCACCATAGGGTAAATTAGTATCGAGGTTTGTGATTCACTGAATTAAATTCTTTATATTCCCTTAAAGATAAACTGGTTCTCTTCTCTGGACTTAAAACGCCCCATGGCTTCCTGTTGTGAACTCATTAACACGGTGGCTGGGACCCTCTGTTCTGGCCCTAACTACCATCCGACCTCAGCCTCTTCTACTTTCCTCACCCACAGTGGCCTTCCCCCTTTTCCTTGAACATAGAGAGCTCCTCCCAGTCCCAAGGGCTTTGCACTTGCAGGTGCCTCTGCCTTTTCTACATCTTCAACTGATTCTCTCTTTGGCTTTCAGTCTCAAAGGCCTTTTCCTCCAAGAGGCCTTCTTTGAGCACCCATTCTTAAGCAGTATTTGTCTTCCAGTTATTCTCCATATTATCATCCTCTTTTTATATCCCATGTAGCACATAACACTTCTCACACATTTCATAGCATGTACTTACCTTTATCTTATTTCTTTATTGTCTCTCTTGTCCCCTCGACTGTAAGCTCCATGAGTATAGGTGGATTTTTGTTTGTTGTTTTTGTTGACTACAGTATCCACCTAAGACAAGCAATGCCTAGCACTTGGTAGGTACCCAGTAAATATTTAGTTTGTTAAGTATGAAATGTCCAATTTCCTTAAGTACTAAGTTTGACAGCTGATGAGGATACTTGTGATTAAGCAGCCAAAATTGGTTAATAGAGACAGGCCAATCCTCTTGCAAGACAACGTTCTCCCACATGTTGCACAAACAATACTGCTCAAACTATAGCAGCTGGACTTGGAAACTTTCTGTCATCCACTGTAGTCACCAGATCTTGCACCAGCTTACTACCACTTCTTCTCAGCTTTGCACCACTTGTTGTAAGGAAAAGCATTCGATTTTCAACAAGCTGTGGAAAATGCCTTTCATGATCTCATCGCCATTGACTCTCCAGACTTCTTCACTGCTGGCATAAACAGTCTACCCTTAAGATGGCAAAACTATGTCGAAAGTTTAGGCACATACTTTGACTGATTGTACTGCTTCTTGTTTGAGATATAATAAACTATACTTTTGATTCAAAATTGGACATTTCATATTTAATGACCTAATATTCACTGAGTGATTGAAAGTCTTCCAAATTCTATTAATAGTAGAGGAGAGCTGGCTGGAAGGGATGTATGGGGATAAGAAAAAGGGAGGAAGTTGAGGAAAGAAGCAGTTCATTTGAATTCTCAGTAATTCAGAATTCTCAGCTATAAAATGCACATGTGTTAAGACTAATGCACTTTGAAGGATTATGCTGTGTAATCTCATTCATTCAAAAATAAGTACTATGTAAATTCAAAATTCATGAATTAAGATTCTGAGAATTCCAAAAAGGTGACAATGGAGGAGATAATATGAAAGTTCAGGGGACCACGCAGAAGATATATAACTGATACTAAATGCCAATGATATGAAAAAATTTAGAGTTAGTTCAAAGTTGTGTTGAATTAATGTCTATTTCATTCTTGAGTGCAAAATGATATATAGCAGAAAGTGTTCAACTTCACTTTTGCAGAATTTATGAATCCTTTCCTCACTTTCCTTGAAAAAAAGGGTGAAAATTTATTGAATCAGTGGAGATAGTAACTTGCTTTTGGTCTAGAGATCATTAGGAGGTCAAAGAAAAGAAGAGGAAAATCCAATTTCTTTTTTATTCTTTGATTTGTCAATTTTATTTCTGTTTAGTTTCCCCTTTCTCAAAACGCTTATAAAATCAACACTATCACATTATGGAGATTGCTAACACAAACAGTGCAATACATCAGATCTTATAAATGAATGATCTCTACTGCAATATTTTATCTTTTGTATGTTACTAAAATTTTTATTAATTAAAAAATACAATTTAAAGACAGAATTAACTTACTACAATACATATGAGGCCATGCACAATTTCAATTAAAAAAATAACAAAAACTCAAGGATGTGACAGTTTTTCTCTTTGTTCTCCTCCTGTTTCATAGTTATTTTGATTTAGTCTATTGTCAGGAGTGAAAAATTAACTATATTACGAATAAAGCCAGAGCTTTTCTTAAGATCCAACAGTCTAACAGTTTATTGAAAGAAATCTTAGCATTGACAAGATTCCACCTGAGAACATTTCGTCCCTCCCACCCTTCCTATTATTCTTTGTGTTTATCGAAAAGTTGACTGAATTATATACGTGAGCTTATGTGGTTCTAATTCCTTGGAATTGTAATCTGATTCAGTGCTTCCTAAACACCAGGTAAGGATCAGTACTGGTCCATGATCAAGTGAAAAATATGAAGACAAGGCAATGAGTTTTGCATGAAGCTCATTTTTTCCCAAATTAAAGAAATTTTCTTTTCTTTTTCCTCCCTCCCTTCCCTTCCCTTCCCTTTCCTTTTCTCTTTTCTTTCTTTTCTCTTTTCTTTTTTCCTTATTTCCTTCCTTCCTTCCTCCCTCCCTCCCTGCCTCCTTTCCTTCCTTCCTTCCTTCCTTCTTTCATTTCACCATATTATGGGGGTACAAATGATTAGGTTAGATATATTGCCTTTGCCCCGCTGAGTCGGAGCTTCAAGCGTGTCCATCTCCCAGACGGTGGACACTGCACCCATTAGGTATGAATATGACCACCACCTCCTCCCCCTCCCACCTGCCCAACACCCAGTGAATGTTACTACTATATGTGCACATAAGTGTTGATCAGTTAGAACCAATTTGATGGTGAGTGTATGTGGTGCTTATTTTTCCATTCTTGTGATACTTCACTTAGCAGAATGGGCTCCAGCTCTATCCAGGATAATACAAGAAGTTCTAGATCACCATTGCTTTTTGTGGCTGAGTAGAACTCTATGGTATACATATACCACATTTTATTAAACTACTCATGTATTGATGGACACTCGGGTTGTTTCCGCATCTTTGCAATTGTGAATTGTGCCACTGTAAACATTCTAGTGCAGATGTCTTTTTTTTAGAATGTGTTCTTTCCTTTGTGTAGATGCCCAGTAATGGGATTGCTGGATCAAATGCGGTTCTACTTTTAGCTCTTTCAGGTATCTCCATATAACTTTCCACAGAGGTTGTACTAGTTTACAGTCCCACCAGCAGCTTATCAGTATTCCTATTTCTCTGCATCCATGCCAACATTTATTGTTTTGTGACTTTTTGATAAAGGCCATTCTCACTGGAGTTAAGTGATATCTCATTGTGGTTTTGATTTGTATTTTCCTGATGATTAGAGATGTTGAGCATTTTTTCTTATTTTACTTGGCCATTAGTCTATCTTCTTTTGAAAAGTTTCTGTTCATGTCCTTTGTCCACTTGTTGATAGGGTTGTTTGATTTTTTTCTTGCCGATTTTCCTGAGTTTTGTATAGATTCTAGTTACCAGCCTTTTTTTGTATATGTAGCATGAGAATATTTTCTCCCATTCTGTAGGTTGTCAGTTTGCTCTCATGATAGTTTCCTTGGCTGTGCAGAAACTTTTTAATTTGATCATGTCCAATTTATTTATTTTTGTTGCTGTGATTGCCTTTGGGGTCTTCTTCATAAATTTCTTGCCTAGGCCAATGTCTGTAAGAGTTTTTCCAACATTTTCTTCTAGAATTATTATAGTTTCATGGCTCAGGTTTAAATTTGTTATCCACTGTGAGTTGATTTTTGTGAGAGGTGAAAGGTGCAGATCCTATTTCAATCTTCTGTGTGTGGTTATCCAATTTTCCCAGTATCATCTATTGAATAAGGATTCTTTTCTCCAGTGTATGTTTTTGTCTGCTTTGTCAAAGATTAGATGGCTATAAGAGGATGGTTTTATATCTGGGTTCTCAGTTCTGTTCCACTGGTCTATGTCCCTGTTCTTATGCCAGTACCATGCTGTTTTAGTTACCATAGCTTGAAGTCTGGTAAATTGATGCCTCCCAAATTGTTCTTTTTGCTTGAGATTGCTTTGGCAAACAGGGTTTTCTCTGGTTCCATACAAACCATAGAATTATTTTTTCTAGATCTATGAAAAATGATGTTGGTATTTTAATAGGGATTGCATTGAATCTGTAGATCACTTTGGGTTGTATAGACATTTTAACAATGTTGATTCTGCCGACCCATGAGCATGGTATGGTTTTCCACCTGTTTATATCCTCTGCTATTTAATTCCTCAGTGTTTTTTAGTTCTCCCTGTAGAGATCTTTCACATCCTTAGTTAAATATATTCCAGATGTTTTATTTTCTTTGTTGCTATTGTGAAGGATATTGAGTCTTTGATTTGGTTCTCAGTTTGACTGTTGTTGACGTATAGAAATGCTAATTTCTGCACATTGATTTTGTAACCTGAGACTTTGCTGAATTTGTTTATAAATTCCAGTAGTCTCACAGCAGAATCTTTGGGGTTTTCAAGATCTAAGATCATATTGTCAGCAAAGAGTGATAGCTTGACCTCTTCTGCCCCCATTTGGATGCTCTTGATTTCCTTCTCTTGTCTGATTGCTCTGGCTAGGACTTCCAGCACTATGTTGAATAGAAGTGGTGTTAGAGGGCAACCTTGTCTGGTTTCAATTCTAAGTGGGAATGCTTTCAATTTTTCCCTGTTCAGTATGATGTTGACTGTGTGTTTGTCATATATTCTGTTGGGCGATTATTGCCTTAAGGAGGAAATTAAGATGGAAATCAAAGTATTCTTTGAACTAAATGATAAAGGAGACACAAGTTATCAAAATCTGTAGGATACAACTAAAGCAGTCCTGAGAGGAAAATTTATATCCACAAATGCCTACATTCAAAAGACAGAAAGTTCACAAATCAAAAATGTAACGAATTATCTCAAAGAATAGGAAAAGGATGAGCAAACCAACCCCAAACCCAGCAGAAGAAAAGAAATAACAAAGATCAGAGCAGAACTAAATGAAATCAATATTAAAAAACTATACAGAGTATTAATAAAGCAAAAAGTTGGTTCTTTGAAAAAATAAAATTGGCACGTCTCTTGCTAGATTAATGAGAAACAGAAAATAAAGGACTCTAGTAAGTTCAGTCAGGAATGAAAAAGGAGAAACTATAACTGATATCGTGAAAATACAAAACATCATCTGTGAATACTATGAAAACCTCTAATCAGATGTACTTGAAAATGTGGAGGAAATGGACAAATGCTTAGAAATACGCAGCCTCCCTAGGCTCAGTCAGGAAGAAATAGAGTTCCTGAACAGACCAATATCAAGTACCAAAATCAAAGCAGCAATAAAAAAATTCCTAAAAAGAAAAGTGCCAGATTAGATGGTTTCCCACCCAAATTTTACCAGACCTACAAAGAACTGGTGCCTATCCTGCAGAAATTATTCCACAACATCAAGAAGGAAGGAATCCTCTCCAACATGTTTTATGAAGCCAACATTACTCTGATACCCAAACCAGAAAAGGATGCAACAAAAAAAGAAAACTACAGACCAATATCCCTTATGAATGTAGAGGCAAAAATTCTCAAGACAATCCTAGCAAAATGAATTCAGGTGCTCATCAAAAAAATAATCCATCACGTCCAAGTGGGCTTCATTCCAGAGATACAGGGATGGTTCAACATATGCAAATCTATAAATGTACCACATAAATAGAAGCAAAAACAAAGACCGTATGATCCTCTCAATAGATGCAGAAAAAGCATTCAACAAAATTCAGCACCCTTTTATGATAAGAACTCTTAACAAAATAGGAATAGGCAGGACTTACCTAAAAATGAAGAAATTTTCTTTATATAAAGATGGTATTGTGCCTATTATTTGGTGTAGGCCATCCTTTTATGAAATTATAGTGATAATAGATGGTAGTTTTAAAAAAATATCTTTACTTGACAAACCTAAAATATTGGCAATCTTGAGCATCGGTTTCTTCTATTGAAATTTTTTTTCAAACTTATTAGAAGAAACAGAGCAGTGTAATGGGCCCATATATATAGTTGGCAATTGCAACTCACAGCCAATTCTACTTTGTCTGATTATACCACTACCCACCCTCCCCTGAATATATATGTATATTTTTTAGCAAATCTATCATACCTTTTTACCCATAAATATTTCAGCATTTAAATCTAGGAAATAAGGATTGAATCCTCAAATTTATCTTGAAATTTTAGTGGTTGTAAAATCCCAAGTAGAATTGAAATAGGCTCCCTGGGGAATATTCACCTCCTTCATGTTACTGGGGAGAAAATGGAAACCCAGAAAGGGGAAACCTCTTTACAACTAGTAATTGACAGAACTGGTATTTCAGTCCTGGATTTTTATTCTAAGCCCAATCATGGTTCATGATATCACATAAAGAAAAATAAAAATGTATTGTAGAGAAACCCCTACTTCAGGCTATATACAAAAATTAATTCAAAATAGATCAGAGACCTAAACATAAGAGCTAGAACTACAAAAGTTTTTGGAAAAAAACCAAATATGACTGAATTAGGCAATAATTTCTCAGATATGATGCCAAAAGTACAAGCAATCAAAGAACAAATACATAAATTGGACTTCATCAAAATTAAAAACTTTGGTGTATCAAAGGACACTCTAAAGAAAGTGATGAGGACCCACAGAATATGAGAAAATATTTGTAATTTATATATTTGATAAATATTTAGTGTCCAGAATATATAAAGAACTATTACAAGTCAACAAAACAGGACAACCCAATTAAAAAATGGGCAAAAAATGTGAACAGACATTTCATCAAAGGAGATATAGAAATTACCAATAAGAACATGAAAAGATGGTCAATATTATTAGCCATCAGGAAAATGCAAAACAACAATGAGATACCACTTCATATCCACTAGAATGATTATAATAAAAAAGGCAGATAATAACAAGTATTAGCAAGGATGTGGAAAAATTGAAACCCTAACACATTATTGGTAAGAATACAAATGGTGCAGCCACTTGGAAAAATACTTTGGTAGTTTCTGAAAAGTGAAACATAAAGTTACCATATGATATAACAATTCTATTACTAAGAATATACCCTGAAGAATTTCTCATGATTATATTGGGGTTATGAGTTTTGGGGACAGAGATAATATGCCTTTCTCACTACATCATATTAGGGAGTAGATGGTATTAAGATGAATTATTCCCAGGGATGTTAACCTTGATCATGTGTTTTAATTAGTGTTTTCTAGGTTTCTTCGCTGTAGGTTTACTGTTTTTACCTTTCCAAATTCTATTCTTTGGAAGTAACTTACTAAATACAGCTCACTCTCAAAGAAGGGAGTAGTTATGCTCTACCTCCTGGAAAGGTGTATATGTGTCTACTTAATGTTATTTGGAATTTTTCCTCATGGGAAATTTGTCTCTTTTCCTCCAGGTATTTATTCAATCATTTATTTCTGTCAATATGGACTCTGTATATTTATTTTATATTTTGCATTATAATATAATTTTATCTTATTTATTTTGTTTAAATCGTGCCAGCTTTGGCCATGGTAGCTCTTTCAGATTGATTTCTTTGTTCCTTTTATATACTCTATCCTTTTTTTTTTTTTTTCCTACTTCCTTGCTTTCTGACACAACAAAATGCCCCCAGACAGAATCAGCCTCAGTTCCTTTATCGTAGAATGGCATTAGAAACCAAGATCTAGGCAGTGGGTGTAAAAGCAGTAATTTTTGCATAATGGGAATATGTCAACTTGAAGGAAAGGAAGGGACCAGCTGTCTAGTGGAAGAAAAAGGAGAGAACTAACAGAGTAGCTTAGATGATAACTGAGGGTTGCATGATGTCTCGAAGCTGGAGATAAAACATGGCATCTACTGGATTACCGAGTGGGACCACTGTCCATAAATGCTTATGGCAGCTCAACACTGGCATTTTAAATCGAGGTAAATATATAACAAGTCAGCTTTGAAATTGAATACGATACACAATTCAACTACAAAAATTCAAACCTGACCTTTCAGACACACTTTCATTTGGATTCTCAAAACTGAGTACTGTTTGATATTGCTACCATTGTGCTGGGTTTTCCCTCTTCTGATGAAGTAAATTCAAATAGTCATCTAAATTATAAATGAGGGTAGCAAGGATAATGATAGCTGGAGAATGCTATTGTTTGGCATTCTAAAGCTCCTATTTATGTTTTATTACCAGGAGTTTTAAATTTTGTCCCAGGCAGAGAAAGACTGCATGCCAGGCGTACAGATAGCTGGAGTGGAGAGTTTGCAAGGGAAGGACAGCGCTGAAGTCACGGGACAGCAGGCAGAGAAAGCGTCACGGTTCTGTTCTCTCTAAATCTGAACTGCAGAGGCTGCCTGTGAGGGAGATTGTGGAAGGGAAATCTGCTTAATAGGAGAGCAACGAGATGGACAATCTTCGCTATACTTGTATTAACATATGTGCACTTCACAAAAATACATTTCGAAAATGCTGGCAGACATTTTTTTTTTTTTTTAGAATAACAACTTGAGAGTGCAGTTTTTTAGCAGCTAAAGATTTTGAATTGTACTATAGATTAGCTAGAAGTTACAAAAAGCCCTTCCTGAGTCAGCTAAATCATGAAACGAAGTTTCCCAAAGTTGGTTTAGCACTGGCGAGTAGCATGATAACTCAGGAATAGTCGATTCCGTCCATTTAGAGGAGAGGACAAATGTTTTGATTCCACCTACTTATTTGCCTGGGGTACCCCAGGGCTTGCTGTAATTAACAATGTGTTGTTGTAGTTGCAGAAGCCCTTTTATCTCAGAAACCTGTGGTCCTGGAGAAAAAAGATGGCACAGTTTGACTTAAACAAAAGTAAATGGGATCTTCCATTTTATCTATGACACTTTATTTTTCTGCTTACTTCTCTCTGAGGCAGCATGGCGATGTCATGCCAGCCTAGGGCTAGGATGGGTCCTGCCTCAACCATTTACTTGCTGTGTGGTTGTCTGCGTATTGTGCTTGTTAGGAGCTAAGCTGTGTCCTCCCTAGCCCTGCAATATTTATATGCTGAAGTTCTAAGCCCAAGTGCCTGAGAATGTAACTGTATTTGGAGATGGGATCCTTAAAGAGGTAATTAAATTAAAATGAAGTTATTAGGGTGGGCTCTAATCCAATCTGACTGGGGTACTTATAAGAAAAGGAAATTTGGACACAGGCACATACAGAGGGAGATGATGCAAAGAGACACGGAGAAGACGGCCACTGACAAGCCAAGGGGACAGTCCTGGAACAGATCTTTCCCTCACAGCCCTCAGAAGGAACCAGCCCTGCTGACACCTTGACGTCATACTTTTAGTCTCCAGAACCATGAGAAAATAAATATCTGTTTTTTAAAGGCACCCAGTCTGTGGCACTTAGTTATGGCAGCCCTAGCAAACCAATACAGTGCTAAGTGGAAAAATCAAGGACATCTTTTGGGAGAAAGAGAAAACTAATATTTATTGAGAGTCACTGTAGAAAGAAATATAAATTTCTTTCATATCTTTAATCATCACAAGTACCCATGAAATGGACATTAACTTTATTATATTGAGGAATAAATGGACACTTGGAAAGATTGGGAAATTTTCATAAAACCAGAGAACCGGTGGTGGCACATATTTAACTCAAACACTTCTAGCCCTTGCCATTTTTACTTTGTGTCATTGGAAAAGAAAGTACAACAGGTGACCCAAGGCCGGCTCTTGATGTACTTCCACAGTGACTTTAATAAAGATATATACTTGCTTGTTTAGGAGTTGGATTGAGCCCAAGGAAACTTTAATCTGGAAATAATTCAAACCTCATGATGAAAGGAACCCCCGGGATGACAACCCTCTTAATAATCCATGAGTTACTTTGGTCTCTCACTAGATGGTGCTAGCGCCTATTTCTATGTCGTGAGACGGTATGGTGCTAGGATCTCCCTCAAACCAATACACTTTTGGTGCTTTGGTCATAACCTAATTTGGTTTATAATTTCTTTCCTATTGTTGTTCATGTTTCTCTACGAATAATTGAGAAGGGAGTCTTTAAAAGCAGCAAAGTGACGAAGTCATCCACCATATTGGCACAGCACAAAACACACCTCAATCATAGTGTGAGTAATATCTTATCTGATGTGCATAAGACCCTTTTTATTTATAGAGAGGTATTTAATATACTTATTTGCAGTTGAATGCACAGAGAACAAGGGAATTAAAATTGTTATATCTTTAGTTCTTATAGTGATTGATTCATTCTGAGGAGAGGCATATAACTGCTCTATGCCCTAGTTTTCTCATTTATAAAATAGAAATAATATGTGGGACACTTTACTTCAAAGGCCACTCAGAAGACAAATGAGGTAGTGTCTCTTAAAATACTCTGTGGTTGTTGGAGAAATAGAATTATATCCCTTTTGTAAATAGCACAAGAATGATGAGGCCCACACCTTGACTCTGACCCATCAACGCTTACCTGAATCTCTGAACCCCACTCGATTGCAAATTATCCTCAAGTACTTTTACTGCTCTTCTCCTCAGTAAGATAAAAGGGCATCCATATGATGGAAACTACCATTTGGGGAGTAGATTAATGAGTACGTTTCAGTTTTGCCGTAGAGAAATTTTCCTGCCTTTCAGCAACATTTCATTCTATTTTTCTCCAAGCTCGAATGCTTTGCTATGGGTAATGTTTGTGGCAAGGTTTCTGGACAGTCTCTTTATTCATAGTCAATGGGGAAGGTTTCTTTCTTGTCTACCTATTTTCCAGATGTGTTTAGAAGGGCATTGGGAATGGAAGACCGTGGATATTTCAGACTAAATCAGAGTTTGGAGGTTTTGAAATATGCTATGGACTGAATTATGTCCTCCCCAAATTCTTATGTTAAGGTCCTAACCCCCAATGTGACTGTATTTAGAGATAGGGCCTCTAAGGAGGTAATTAAGGTGAGACCCTGATATGATATAATTAGTGTCCTTATAAGAAGAGACACCAGAGGGGGCCCCCTCTGCCACGTCATGAGCATACAGCAAGATGGCGCCCCATCCCCACCTGTAAGTCAGGAAGAGAGCCCCAGCAGAAACCAACCATGCTGCCATTCTGATCTTGGACTCCTGAGAGCCTCCAGAGAAAATAAATGTCTGTTGTCTAAGACAACCAGGCTATGGTATTTTGTTATGGCAGCCTAGGCAGACTACTACAAAATACTTTGTACCTCTAAGAAAGTGGTTGGCTCACTTTTGCTATGAAGGTTCATATAGTAAATATTTTAGGCTTTGTGCGTCATATAGTCTCCATTGCAACTACTCAGCTCTATTTTTCTTGCACAAAAGTAGCCATAAACAGTGTGTAGAAAAATGGATGAGGCCAGGTTCCAATAAAACTTTATTTACAAAAACAGACAGTGGGCCGTATTTGGTCACAAGCTATAGTTTGCTGGTTCTTAGTCTAAGAAAGCACAAAAATAACTTAAAGTAAATATATTCAGATTTTTTTTTCCTCAGAGGCAGATTCCCATTATTATTAAACAAATAAAAAAAATAATGACAATCAATTATCTTTCCCATCTTTTTAAAGTTTCAATATATGATTCTCATTAGCAATAAGATAGTTACTTTTAGGCCACAGGCACATGGACTAATCCTTGTTTCTGTGACTAAACCATATAGATTCTCATGCTCCTAATTTTTTTTTTTATTTCAGCATATTATGGGGGTACAGATGTTTGGGTTACGTGTATTGCCCTTGCCCTCCCCTCCCCTCCAAGTCCAAGTTTCAAATATGTCCATCCTTCAGGTGGTGCACATTGCACTCTTTGTGTATGCATATACCCGTCCCCTCCTCTCTCCTCCCCCCTTCCCCCTCCCCCCTGCCCAACATCCAATAGATGTTATTCTTATATGTGCACTTATGTGTTGATCAGTTAATACCACTGTGATGGTGAGTACATGTGGTGCTTGTCTTTCCATTCTTGGGATACCTCACTTAATAGAATGCGTTCCAGCTCTATCCAGGAGTATACAAGAGGTGCTATGTCATCATTGTTTCTTAAAGCTGAATAGTACTCCATGGTATACATATACCACAGTTTATTAATCCACTTATGTATTGATGGATGCTTGGGTTGTTTCCACATCTTTGCAATTGTGAATTGTGCTGCTATAAACATTCGGGTGCAGGTGTCTTTCTTATACAGTATCATTTGCTCTTTTGGGAAGATGCCCAGTAATGGGATTGCTGGATCGAATGGTACTTCTA
>CAUYSK010029957.1:0-26932 GCA_963575035.1 Avahi laniger
CAAATTAAAAAGCTTTTGCACAGCCAAGGAAACTATCATTAGAGTGAATAGACAGTCTATAGAATGGGAGAAAATATTTGTCTCTACACATCCGATAAAAAGCTGATAACAAGAATCTATCTAGAGCTTAAAAAAATCAACAAGAAAAAATCAACCCCATCAATAAATGGGCAAAGGAAATGAACAGAAACTTTTCTAAAGAAGACAGAATAGTGGCCAGAAAACATATAAAAAAAATGCTCAACATCTCTAATCATTAGGGAAATGCAAATCAAAATCATAATGAGCGATCACCTAACTCCAGTGAGATTGGCCTCTATCAAAAAATCCCAAAACAACAAAGGCTGATGAGGATGTGGAGAGACAGGAACACTCTTACACTGCTGGTGGGACTGCAAATTAGTGCAACTTCTGTGGAAAAAAATTTGGAAATACCTCAAAGAGGTAAAAATAGAAATACCATTCTATCCAGCAATAGCACTATTGGGCATCTACTCAAAAGAACAAAAAACAGTCTACGATAAAGACATCCGCACCCGAATGTTTATGGCAGCACAATTCACTATTGCAAGGATGTGGAAAGAATCCGAGTTCCCGTCAATTCATGAATGGATTATTAAAATTTGGTATAGGTATACAATGGAATATTACTCAATTATAAGAAACGATGGTGATCTAGCACCTCTTATATTGTCCTGGATTGAATTTAAGCCCATCCTCCAAAGTGAGGTATCACAAGATCGGAAGAATGGGCTCCACTTGTACTCACCATCAAAGTGGTACTAACTGATGAACACTAGGGTGCTCGCATGGCAGTAATACTCTCCAGGGATTAGGGGGATGGGGGGATAAACTCACAACTAAACGACACGGTGAGCATTGTGAGGGGAAGGGCATGCCTCTAACCCTCTCTTCGATGAGGAAAAGACATAAAATGTAATCATAATGTCTGTACCCTCATAATACTGTGAAATAAAAAAAAAAATTTTCTCACGGACATAATAATTTGGTTTCTTTTTAAAAAATCAACTTGGTATTTTGTTTAAAAAGAATTTGTAATAAAGGGAATTGTCTGTCCTAATTTGTCTTTTAAATAACTAACCTGAATGTTTATGTGGGCCACCAGATAAATATTTCACAGAAATAGTTTTATATTAAGTGATAACAAATGAATTTTCTCAGGCCAAGATTTCCCCCTGAAGACACGTGGCTATTAGCTTTGAATTTTATAACTTGATTAATTCAGATTTATGATGGGAAAAGTGTTATTTTCTGATGCTTATAGGACTAAGTACTCTGAAATTTTGTCAGAAGACCACTGTGTGGCTCTCTTGAATTAAATGAGGTATAAAGAAAATATGTTTCTGTGTTTTTTAAAAGTTACATGTTTATATATATTTTCTTTTGTCCTAACTTTACCACCTTAAATTATGTAATTAATTAATAAAAGTTCAAATATGCTTCTTTGAATAAAAATAATAAAACAACTATGACCCTTTGTTAACAGTTGGAGGAAAAGCAAGATACATTTGATACTTAGAATTCTTCTGAAGAAGGAGCTATTTTGAGCATCCAATCTCCAGTGCAAATGGAAAATCTTAAACTGAGTGGTCAAGAGAAAGGTCTTCCTAATCTGCAGAGGCTGAGCAAAGGCTTCGGATTAATTGTTTGGCATGAAGAACAAAATGCAGAACAAGATGATGGAAAATACCTGCATTAAGTATAAGCATCTTTGCCAATCCAAACATTTAAAAATTGGAACACATCATATTAATTGTGATTTTGGAACAAAGAGCACTAGAGATATAAAGGGAAAAGAAAGATACTTAGAATAACTCAATCTAACCTGCCATAATTTAGACATTGTATCAATAAACAAATACAAACGAATATAAATTAAACTCTCAACCTAATCATAACTTAATTTTAAATGAAGGATTGTTAGAATGATAAGATTAACTTTGAACCTATATTTTAATTTACTTATGCTCACTTGAATTATATAGTTTACAACTTGACCTACTTATCATATTGTTCAATCAGAGAATGATGTTTAGATCAAATTTATTATTTATGATCCTATTTTGGTTTTCTGCCATCTAGGATGTTTAGTTAATTTAAAAATCTTGTGAGTGTTTTTAAAAATTTATACATGTACATGTACATCTATTTCATGATGTTGTATTCTATTTCATGATGTAGTATTACTTTATAACTTGCATTTGTAGGATATAACTTCATGAATCCTCTCTTAAAAATATTTGGACTCAACCCAGTAGAGTAAGAAATTAACACACTAAAATAAATATATAATTTTGAAAAACGGATCAGAGAACTGGAGTTTTAGTTGTCACTTATGAAACAAAGATTTCAATGAGTTTTGTCAAGAGAAGAAAAATCAGAAGGGTAATGCATAAAATAGCAGAGGATTGTCGTTGTTGTAGAATCTGGGTATTGTTGGCAAGGCAGTCAATTTTAACAACAGCTAGTGCTAGTTTCTTCAATTCAATCTGATACATGTCTTATGCTGTGCAGAATATTTCTGTGTAATAAAACATTTTCTTACCCAAACTGCTTTTATTAAGTCTACTGATATAACTGCTGGAGTGTTTGGAGATAAGAGTATTTATTATGTGTACCTCTGTTAGCATTTGTTCACTGAGATATGACATTAGGAAATTGTTTCTCTATTGACATTTCTTCTCAGTGAAAGTTTGTGTTTTCTTTTTTAGTGGATAATGCCCTTAAAGTGTCTGCTGGATATTAAAATTGTGTCTTTTGAGATTGGCAAAGTGGTTGCTTATAATTAAAAAGTAAAGTCTCCCTCCTGTTTGAGGGTTTTTCAACAACATGCTTTGGTATTCCGATAGTTGTACAGGTTTCTACTCAGTTGGATATTAGTTAGGTTATGATTATTATAATATTATTTCAATTCAATTAGTAATTTATTTAATTAGCTCACAGCCCTCCTAGAAACATTAATTAACTTCCCTTCAATGTTAATCTCTTCTCTCAGCAGGTCATGCATTCAAACTTTCCTTCAAAATACAGAAAATATGGAAAATTTAAAAAATGTTTAAGTATATAAGAATATTGCATTGTTATGTTTAACCAAATTATTTAATTCAGTGAAGATGTCAAATTTCCTCTTTATTCTCTCCCTCCCTCCCTAATTAACTGAGCCATTAGGGAAGGCTATTTTTGCACAAAAGGAATGCACATATTTTTGTGGGGACAGGACAGCTTTAGCCTTATCAGTGGAAACAGAGATTAGAGGTTATAAGATTGCCTTGAAATCTAAACTGGGATGACTGAAATAAAAGGACATTCAAGATTCTGTCTAAGATGTTAAGTGAATTCAACAGTACTGAAAAAAAATAGAAAGGTAATCGTCGCAGAAATTATTTTTGGAAACATCGTGTGAATGAGTGGATCTTGCTTTTTAAAGAATCTTACTAATAACACCAAATGTGGAGAAAGGTCATGCAAAAGGGTAAATAGCCCAAATATGCTATTAAATTGGACTCTTTCTAAAACTCACCATAGGCAGAAAAAATGAAAAAGAAAGGGAAAAAGTTGTAATTGCCCTTAGCTAATTATCTCCAGCAATCTACAGGTTTTGCAGAGCTGTGGCTCCCAAACCCTGGGCCACGGACAGGTAAGGGTCTCTGGCCTGTTAGGAACTGGGCGGACGAGCCAGTGAAGCTTCATCTGTGTTTACAGTGGCTCCCCATGGCTGGCATCGCTGCGTAAGCTCTGCTTCCTGTCAGATCAGCAGTGGCTTTAGATTCTCACGGGAACTGTGTATGCAAGGGATCTAAGTCGTGCTCCTTACGAGAATCTAATGTCTGATGATCTGAGGTGGAGCGGAGGCGGTGATGCTAGCGCTGGGGAGCAGCTGCAAATATAGAATAACATTAGCGGAGAGGTTTGACTGAACAATAAATGTAATGTGCTTGAATGATCAGGAAACCATGTCCCCCCCCACGCACCCCCGTCTGTGGAAAAATTGTCTTCAATGAAACCAGTCCCTGGTGCCAAAACGGTTGGGGACCACTGTTTAGAGAACAGAGGTTAAAAGAGAAAATGAATAAGCAGACATCTACTGAGACAGTGTCGGCAAGGGGAGAAGATTCCAGTTGAGACTGATCTAGCCTTAACACCTAAAACAAATTTCTTGAAATAGCATGATCATTGTTATCATTATTTTTGACTCTGTGTGTAATTAATAGAAAATGAAACAGTAGATATAATTGAAGCATTTTAATATTGAAAATATGCAAATTATCATTTATATATCATTAGTTATTTACATTGAAAATAAGTTAATTTGTTAAACTTTCTGGCTACGAAATATAGTACTGTAAGTAGAATTTCTCTATTTAAAGAACAACAGTTTAGAACACATAACAGAAGACAATAATCTATTTAACAACACTAGCGAAATTATATAATACTTATGAATAAATAATAACAATGTATAGAAACCAAATAAAAACATATAGGACTCTTCTGAGAAAGTAAAAAACAATAAGAATAAATGTAAAGATACAAATTTTTCATGGATATTAACAATATAATCAAAATACTACATATCCCTAAATAAGTTAAAAAGTCATGTAAAACCAATAGAAATAGGAATATTTAATATTTGGAAGCTGACATAATATTTCTAAAATTCATTTGGAAAATTATGTGATAATACCTAGAAAATCTTTAAAAAAGAAGAAAATACTAGTAAGTTACTGTAATCTGTTTAATCAATTATATAATGTATATTTTCTGGAGAAGAAAAAAACACAAAGAAAAAGGAAACAATAGAGAAAATGTGGAAATATATCAAAATACCTATCTTGCAAGAGTCTTTTCAAGTTATTTATGGTAATGATGTACTAATTAGTTGGCAAAAAATTTAAGCTTAATAAGGGTGTAATTTCACTCTCATATGCGCTTTTTCAGTTCCTTAAAAGCCTCCTGTAAAAAGAAATGTGCCTTTCTCAGGTTTTACATATTATCTCTAACTAATAATTATAATTACACTGTAAAACAGTATCTAGCCCAGTCCTCTCAGCTCTCACCTACTTCAGGTAAATTTCATTTGGTTCTGAGATGTTTGAGAAGTTGACATTGAACTTGTTCCGTCCTTTTGATCTTGAATTGTACTTCTGTCATCCTGGATAATGACTGATACTCTCAACACCCTCATAACTACCTCTTCTTAAATATTAATATCTGCTGACATTTTGTTAACTTTGCGTCATGATGTACTATGTCAGACTCTTAAGATAAGAATGCTAATTTACCACTGCCCCAACCTAACTTCTCCCCTTAGAGTCTCTTATTTGACCTGACGTACGGCTGTATGTAAATAGGTATTCATGTGCCCTTGAACTACTCTCTGGTTTGGAGATTGTTTTTAATACATATTATGTGTATGATGTAAGTTACATCTTTATCCTTAAGATACAATATGTATCATGGTATATTTTAAAATGCAAGAAAAAACACTCAATAGACTTAAAAATAAAATCAATAATTGATAGGATTTAAAAGTAACAGAAGCAGTGTCATAGCGGTGATGACATAGTTCATTTTTGACCTATATAAGGAATTAATTGTTCTTGTGTATATTTAGCCATAAAACTGGATTAATCATGAGCATGTACATCATTCTATAATAACAAGAAAATGCATTATGGGAGTGACATGTGCCAGTTATTTAACTTGATAGGAAAGTTGAGATGCTTGTTCTTTCATCTTTTTTTCATTTTATTATATTAATAAATATTATTTTCCTTATACCTTAATCAGAATTCTTATTTAGAAATTTGTATCACCATCAAAAGTCAAAAACCAAAAAATAGTAAAATAGCACGAGGTTAAACAAATACTGTCATATTTTAGCTCATTGTGAAGTTTGCATTTTTAATTTTTGCCTTCAATAGCAGCTATTTTTGTATATTATATTTGTGATTTTAATGCAAAATTGTAACTAAAATTTTCCAAAATAATTAAGTTACATTGTATTAAAAGTATTTCTGTGTCAGAAAATAATAAGACAGACTAATAAGAGCACTAGAATATTATCTGCATATACCCAGAAACTAAAACTTTCTGAATGCATAGGTTGTTATTACATTCATTGCATCTCTAATTAGATGATTTAAAAAAATTTAATAGAATGTCAGAGACTATGAAGGGGTTGTTCTTGAATTTGTAAAATTTTAGTCAGATCAAAAACAAGAGACTACAAATTCCTAACATAAGTCGTGAGGACAACTAACTGCAGCTTCATTAAAGTTTCATAACTAATCATAATGGGACACATTTTAGAAAATTTTGCATGAAATTCTGACTTGGACAGAAAAAAATAGGTATGCAAAACTGTTAGCGTTTAGAACTTTTGAGTATTTAGCTCAGCTCTTAGAATGTACAGTGATTAATTTTATATGTAAAGATGATTTAAGTCATAGAGCATGTGTTTTTCATTTATTCATTAATCAAACAAGTGTTTATTGAATGGCAAATATCTAGCCTTCTGTGTTGAAACTCTGCATCTATGTGTGTGTGCCCTTGTGCAAGCATGTGGGATTATGTGTTTTACGGCAGTGTGTGACTAGAGACACTGAAGATGCACTACTCGATACATTTTTTTTCAAGGAGCTCACAATCTAGTTGTACAAGTCCCAGTAGAAAACATATAGATCAGAGAAGTACCTTGAAATAATAAAGAAGAACTGAATTTTAGAGCAAGTCTAATAATGGCAAGTCCTATATATCTGACCATCAATTAGCAATTGCATGTGAAAGACGATCCAGCTTTAGAGACTATTGTGAACCAGAAGGGTCTTCCTTTATCACTTCCTTAAAAGAATGAAAGCATTCTTGTTCCTACTGCAGGGCGCGAAAAATAATTCCAGTGCAAGAGAGAAGTTACAAAATATCACAAGGCAAAATAAAAAATACTATTAGCTAAAACAGAATTATAAGGAAAGGATCACACTTTGGGTTTTGTGGAGAGAGAGGAAGAAGAAAGAGGAGGAGGGGAAGGGAAAGAAACAGAGAAAGGAGAACAAGAAAGAGCAAGAAGGAGGAGGAGAAGTGGGAGAGGGGAGGGAGTGGGGAGGAGGGAGACGTTTTTAGAATAATAAAAGCAATAAACATTAACTGTGGTATATTTGTAGAATACTAAAAAGCACAAAAATAAATATAACCACTTACAAGCCCAACATCTGCCGAAAACTCCTGTTACTATTTCAGCAAATGAGTTTTTAGATGTACATTTTTATATATGTTAGCTCTTGTGCTAACATCTGTGCTTTCTTTATCCTAGGTGTATGTGCATAAGACATGTGTGTGTGTATCTCTCTCTATATATAGATATATCATACATTTTCCCTTTTTTTGTGCAGTTAATTGTAGCTTTGTGCTTGAATTCTGGACAAACTGCTGCCAAAACAATTTAATGAGGTTGTCTTTTCTCTGTCTGATTGATTTTTTTTCCACTCTCCCTAGCAGCTAGGATGTACAGGGGGTTAGAAATTCGTAGCCAGGTTGAACTGCTGCATATGGAGGAAAAAACTTCTAAGTTTTAAGCCTCCTGCTTTTCTTTTTAACGTTGTGACATACTTTTAATAGTATAATAATCATTTTATCATACCATCATTTTATCATATATGAGATAATTAACATTTTATTATACATAACAAGCTCAAATATGAGCTACCTACCTACCTCACAAAACACTGATTTTAGAGAAGAGTTTGCCAATTTCAATAGTAACTTTATCCAGACTCTTATATTTTCTTTTGAAGCACAGTACCTCTGTTAACTGAAAGTTTACAAAGTCTGAAAAGTAAAATTTTACTAAAATTATGGTGTACATTTAATTTTTAATCTCCTTAAAGTATTAAAAAATTAAAATTTAAAGTGCTTAATAAAATGTGTGCTAATCTGTAAAGGTTACCATGCAAATAGCAAAAATGTTGTTATAAATTTTGTTCATATTAATTATATAAGATATTAATAGAATATTCAAATTAAAAATATTTACATTGTTTTTATTTTGTAAAATATGATTTCTCCTTATACTTTTCAGCAAATATGGAAGGACAAGGAAATCTTTTGCAAACATCTGTATTACATGGTATCAAGTTAACTTTAAAGACACTTCGAACTTTTGGAAACAGCCTCGAAGTTTTAAATTTGAACCATACCATAAGCGGTTAAACAGTGATAAAGGGTCTAATAAGTGAAAAAATTAAAATCTCATAAAGGTGAAGTGATTGGCTATATCTTAAGGTCCAGTCTGTAATCAAACCTAGTTTCCTTCCTAAAGACCATACCTTCAATATCACTAAATTAAAAATCACTAAATTTATCACTAAATTAAAAATCAGATCAGACCTTAGGAAGAGATGGTCAAAGTTTGAAAGTAATGGTTGTACGTGAGGAAGAGAGAGGTTTATCCAACTCGAATACTTACAAGAGTCATTTAATAAGATATGCTGTAAAGACACAGAAATCAAAATTAGTAAAGGCAAACATTTAATAGAATAATTTTTCAACACTTAGGGAGAAAATAGAAGTAGCATTTGTTTATTACCTACTGTGCAGGGAATTCTTACAAATAGTATCTCATTTATTTCTGTATGTCAGTTATTATCACCTCATTTTTCAGAAGCATCTGATTAAATAATAAATAATAAATGGCGGAGCTGAAACTAAAATGCAATTTTTGTAGCCTTGCTTCAGTGTTATTTATTGCGGTAACCATAGGTAGAGAATCAGCAAAGACATAGATTAAGAAGAAACATCTGGTTGATTACAATGTTTCTATAAAATTTATCTCAAATTATGTAATGATATATCATAAATTTAGAAATGTTATGAAATTCTGGAAGCCTTCTAACATTTCTGCTTTCATAACAAGCTGATTGATATGGAGACATTTGGAGGTTTATTTTTTTAATAGATGCTATATGTGCTGAAAATCATGGATACCCAAATACTAAATGGTGAACAAATAGCAGAGAGAGGCTTAATATTTTATAAATAAGACATACTGTGATTTAAATATTATTTGCTATAAAAATAACCTCAAATAGCTCAAAACAAAAATGGTAAAGGCAAAACTTTAATCTAGATGTGAAAAACCAGAAATCTTCATCGAAAGTTTTGGTAGAAAAATAATGTGAGCCTCTGCTTAATAAAGCTTTTGAAATCCTGTTGAAATCCTTTAACTGAAGGACTTTGGTTAGTTCCTTACCCATTAAGGCCAGTTTACTTCAGTGCAGGTTGTGCTGGAGCCAGGTGTACATGGCAGATCGAGCCATGACGAGACCGTGCCGCGTCTTCTTGAGCTATTTTAGTTTCTGTGCTGAACAGGAAGGCATTTGAATCACGCTCCTGGTTAAATGAACAGATTGTAAATGGCCGTTACAGGAGAGTGGCTACTTTTACATTTGCTCAGGTGGTACAAATTGGATTCAAATATGTGTTGATAGGATACTTAAAAATATTTCAGTAATACTGGCTTTCTCAGCTTTGAGAGTGTTCCTTATACGAAGTATGAGACAGGTGTCGTTTGAAGGTCCCAGGCTGTGAATTTTGCTAACATATGTTCGATATTTGGATGTATTCATAGCAGTATTTTGAAGTTTGAGCACAGAGTGGTGTTCGGACAATCCCCAGACAATCTCACTTTATACAACATGTTACCTGTGAAGCCTGAGGACTGTGGGCCATTTCAGGGACCAGCTTGCTTTACTCACCATGTCTGATGACCCAGCACCTAACGTTTCTTCCTTGGATTCGGCCACCAGCCTCTGATTTCCCAACATTTTCATGTCTGCACGCTCACATTTTCCCAGTGGTGAGCTCCTGTGAACATATCCGTTTTGCAATATTAATTGGATGCATCTTCATCTGATTGTCCTTTACACTCAAGTTGCTACGGTTTACCTTTCATCTAGAAAATCATAGCACATTAGTGCTTTCTATTACTTCAGTTGGAATACTTCTCTCCCAAGTATCTGCATAACACGCTTTTCCTTTCTGCTTTTAGGCCTGTGTTCAATAGTCACTCGTGTAACACTTGGTTCCACTACTTGACAGAAAATAGTAATTTCTGTCTCTGGCACTCACTTCCCCCTTACCCTGCCTTATTTTATTTAATTGTGCGTGGCACCTAATGGTTATGTGGGGTGTTTTTTTACTTCTATATTTTATTTCTCCCCTATTAAATTGTAAACTTCAAGAACTCAAAAATTAAGCTGTTTTGTCCATTGTTTTTTAAATTTTTTATTTTAGCATATTACAGAAGTACAAATATTTAGGTTATGTATATTGCCTTTTCCTCACCTGAGTCAGAGCTTCAAGTGTGTCCATCCCCCAGAGAGTGCGCACTGCACCCATTAGGTGTGTATATACCCTTCCCCCCTCCCCCTCCCATCTGCCAGACACCGGATGAATGTTATTAGTATATGTGCACTTAAGTGTTGATCAGTTAATACCAATTTGATGGTAAGTGCATGTGGTGTTTGTTTTTTCATTCTGATGATACTTGACTTAGTAGAAGGGGCTCCAGCTCTATCCAGGATAATACAAGAGGTGCTAGATCACCATTGCTTTTTGTGGCTGAATAGAACTCGATGATGTACATATACTGCATTTTATTCATCCACTCATGTATCGATGGGCACTTGAGTTGTTTCCACATCTTTGCAATTGTAAATTTTGCTGCTATAAACGTTCTAGTGCAGATGTCTTTTTTATGGAGTGTCTTTTGTTCCTTTGGGTAGATGCCCAGTAATGGGATTGCCGGATCAAATGGTAGATCTACTTGTATCTCTTTAAGGTATCTCCATATTGCTTTCCACAGAGGTTGCACTAGTTTGCAGTCCCACCAGCAGCGTATGAGTGTTCCTGTCTCTCTGCATCCATGCCATCATTTATTGTTTGGGACCTTTTTCATAAAGACTATTCTCACTGGAGATAAGTGATATCTCATTGTGGTTTTGATTTGCATTTCCCTGATGATTAGAGATATTGATCATTTTTTATATTTCTTGGCCATTAGTCTATCTTCTTTTCAAAAGTTTCTGTTCACGTCCTTTGTCCATGTTTTGATAGGGTTATTTGATTTTTTCTTGTTGATTTTCCTGAGTTCTATATAGAATCTAGTTATCAGGTTTGTACCCACTTTCTAGAACAGTGCTAGACGTAACTCATTATCCAATGACTATTTGTCAGTTAAAGGAATGAATGAATATATTTTGGAAGCAACAGGAAAATATTTCTTTGGAGTACTATGAGAGACTGTCTTTAGTTACCAACAGTTCATAATTGTAGATTATCAACATATTTAAACTTCACTAGAAATATTCTGTGCATCGATCTAATTAATTACATCTTATTTGTACTATTTTTATGACCTTTTTCGTATAACTCAGATTCAGTTACTGCACCTGGTGAAGCCAATAATATCTACAAAACTACTTGCTATGAATATCAAAAGAATCAGACTTGAAAGTACCTCCTTACAAACTAAAATATTTTAAAGAGTGAAGTATTATTCAAAAATAACAATGGGGCAATCACGTTATCAGTATCTGTTTACTGAAGAGATTTTGTATATTTTTGCTTAGCTATGGAAAGAGAAAAGAAATATACTTCTCAGCAAATGATCATCCTTCCATGATGGCGGATGATGCTTTAATAATAATAAAATTATAATAATTATACTGAAGGCAAACCATGTTCCAGGCACTTTTATAATCACAACACATAATTTACCTCATTAATCTTTACAATAGTCCCTGGATTTAAGTTCTGATTTGAGCCATGTTCCACAATGAAAAAACTGAATTGCAGGAGAATTTATTATCTTGCTGAATGTCACTGAATTAGTCATGTGACAGAATGAAGATTGGATACAAGGGGCCAACTCCAGAGGTCACCCTCTTACCCTTCACCGTTAGCCTTTCCCACCATGCGTTTTACTGCACAACGTTGAAAGCAGTAATTACTGATAGCCAGTGATTAATTTCCTAACTTACAGCCATATAGAAGTATTTGTTGAAGGCAGATGAAAATAATCAGCAGAAAATTTGTGATTTTGGATAACATCTCAGTTTTTTCCCTTTATGTCCCAGAAAATTACCAGTGAACGTAAAGAAAAAAAAATTCAATAAAAAGTATAGTAAGATTGGATAGTTACTTCTCTCAATTCTAACATTTTTATCCATGAAGATATTTTCAGGTGAGTAAACAATGACACAAAGAAAAATGACCTAAACAATATGCCAAATGTATTATCTGAAAGATGTAAATTTATTGCATGATTGGATCATTTGACATATTCAGTATCACCAGTCCTAAGGTCTTTGCATCTTCTTTACTCTACTTTTCCAATTATTTTGTCTTAATCAGCCTGAGCCGTAACAAAATAGCACAGACTGGGTGTCTTAAACAACAGGCATTTATTTGTCACAGTTCCGGAGGCCGGGAAATCCAAGACTCCTGTGTCCGCCAGTTCAGGCACTGGAGAAGGCCCACCTCCGGGTTTGCAGATGGCTGCCTTCTTCCTGGACACACACAGGGCCTTTCCTGATGGAGAGAGAGAGAGAGAAAGCTCCACTTTCTTCCTCTTCTTGTAAAGACAATAATCCTATCATTGGGCCCCCACCATCAACGCCCATCTAAACTTAATTACCTCCCAAAGTCCTCACCTCCAAAACCAACACACAGGGGTTAGGGCTTCAACATATCCATCTTGAACAAACACACGCATTGAGTCCATAATTAGTCTACAGCTTTTTTAGGTCCCCAGAATGGCTGCCATAGTTTTCAAGTAGCAGACGTAGATATAATAATGTCAAACAGGAGTAAGAAAATATTTTTCACCAAACATCTCTTAATATTAGAGAAAAGCTTACTCAGATGCCCTTCAACTAATTTCCCCTGGAGATAGGAGTCAGATATCCTACAGGCAATTAGGGCAAGAGTCAGAAGGAGAAAGCCAGCAGCATAAATTGTCACAAGAATGTGACTAAGCTTAGCTGAAATAAATATAGCCAATGGGGACCTTTTAGTTATTCTGCTTGCAACATTCTTATCTGAAGCAGAGGGGGAATTCCTCTTATGGGAGCATGAGCACAGTGTAACAGTGCCCCTAAATGAACTGGCCTCACTAGTATGATAAAAGACACACCCACCAGCACTGTGACAGTTTACAATACCATGGCAACCCCTAGAAATTACCCTATATAGACCGAAAGGGGGAAGGACCCTCAGTTCTGGGAACTCTTCACCCCTTTCCCATAAAACCCATGAATATTCCACTCCCAGTTTAGCCTATTATTAGGGATTAATATAAAAAGGGAAAACCGAAACCCACGCAGACTACTGCCTCCTTTGGAGCAGTGTGTTCTCTACGATCTTGAGAGTGTACTCACTTTCTGTACTCTGTCGCTAATACGTCTCAGTGCTTCACGCAGGCCTGTGTGATGCTGATTTGGATTCCTTCCTGCATGGAGGTCGGGAGCCCTCTCTGCCATTGCAGGCCGTGGTCCATGCTGGGATCATCCTGTTGACCAGTATTTTGGCACATACTATTCTCTAAGGTAACAACCAATCAATGTCAAGCACTTGGACTTGCCATGATTGATTTAGACAAGCCAAGAATCTTTTCCTGGCGTTGGTGTGAGGCTCATTCTTCTCTGCAGCCCAACTTAATTGTTTGTGTAGTAGTAAAAGATATGGTGAGAGGATGCATATTTTTAGGTGAGTAAGAGTGTCTGATACAGTCATCAACTGCCTGAGGATTTTGGGAAGTCACTTGTTCCTTCTCTGCTTCAGTCTCCTTATAAATTAATTATGGGTTAGTATTAGCTATCTGTTGATACATAAAAGGGATCACAAATGTTAGGAGTTTAAACCAGCAAACATTTATGACCTCAGTTTCTGCGTACTGGGAATGTGGGGCGGGTCGGGTCACTCTGTGTGTGTTAGCAGGGCTCTGATCTTCCCTGATGCTCACTGGAGCCGCCAGGCCTCTGCCCAGGGCTGTCAGCTTTCTTCCCCCAGAGGGACTGACCCAAGAGATAGGATGAAAACATACCTGTGATAGAAGCTGCAATATTTTGTAATTAAATGAGATAATAGGAATGAGAAAATTTATGAATAATAAAACTTTTTGTAATTCTGCAAATTAGATATTTTCATTCATGAAAGCATTACCAATTCCCCCCCCAAAATACTATTGAGATGAAAATTTTACTTGGGGCTGATGATGACATTTTTCTTAAGGGAAAATATTCATGAAATAATTTTTCACAAATTATGCCTTTGCAATTGCCAAACCTGATTCCTGAAAAAAATATTCAGGCTTGAGAACATCCATGTTCCTTTTTCTTTTCCTTTCGTTCCTTTCCTTTTTCTGCCTTGGGACTTATTTCTCCCCTTCTACGCCACCACCCTCCTGCTCAGGACTTCCAAATAATTTTACCAATTTTATTTCAAGAAGCCTGGAAACACAAATATTAATCTTTAGTGAATACATTCAGAATTCACTGAAAAATACAGATTTTCATGAACACAAAAGAGAAAGAAAACAGAAAAGAGGGAAAAACCTATTCATCATTAGGATCTATAGTCAGAATAAATTATTTTCTTTTCCTGTTCAGAGGACTGTTTCAGTTTATAGCAGACCACACGCTCAACAAAATGCCGCCAAGGCACTGGGAGACTTCACAGACAGAAGAAAGTGTTCAAGCTATTTGAGTATTATGATGAAATATAATAGCCCCATGGTTCTTAAACAACAAAAGCACCCATCAATTGACTATATTTCATGTTCAATGGCTAGAAAGTACTTCTACTTTTTAAATTCCAGTAATTTAATTTGATTATCTCTTTATTTTGGTTCATATTCAGTCATAATGAAAATTGAAAGGCCCAGAAACAATCAAATATAAGGTGTTTTTTCTTTTTTTACTCTATCAACAGTTTTCTTATTAATATTCATGGAAGAAGATTTGTTATAGACAATTTCTGCACTGCTACTTTCTGAGTTTATGAATTATTTATTTATTAGAGACAGTGTTGCTATGTTGACCAGGGTGGATTTGAACTTGTGCTTTTAAGTGATTCTCCCACCTCGGCCTCTGAGTAGATGGGACTACAGGTGCATTCTACCATGCCTAGCATGAATAATTTTTATAAACCATTTTTTAAATTTGTTTAGATAAAATGAGATACATTTACAAAACTAACTAGTCATTTTTTAAGATTATTTTACCAGTGAGGTTACTGCCTGTAACAAATTCTATAATAATTATATGTAATACAATTTAAGAAAAATGATAAGTTAACTTTTTTAATAACGAAACTTTATATGCCAATGATATCATTTAAATAGTTACCATGCTCTCATTTTCCTAACATGAGAAATAGCCTATAAAATAAGATATTTTAAAAACAGTTTACTAATAATTAGTATGTATTTTTATTCATTATGATCATTATTATAATGGAATAATATCTTTTCTAATATAATAACTTTATATTACACATTATGGTTATTATAATTGTATATTATAATACATTTTGATAGACTTCATCATCTAAAAAATATCTCCACTTTCAGATAATAGTCAATATTAATAGAATTTCTATATTTACATATGCATGTTTATTAGGAAGTTATGAGAACTAGTGAACTTTTCTAAGATTTGCAATTCAATAATTTTTTAGTTTCATTGTATATTATGTTCTGTTCTTTCTGGGAAAGAGACATATTCTTGGGGCTTATTAATATAATACATTCTGTAACATAAATTAGCATATACATACTACACTAGAATAGTCTATACATTTCTCTAGTTTTTAACCTAGACTTTTATTAAATAAAAGGAATCATTATGTTGGATTTGAAATATATTAAGACTTTTGGTAACAATTAGAGATTCATAATCATATTTTGTTTTCTGTTTAGGCTAGTGAACCTCTCATATTCATTCAGTAAACAGAGGGCAGAGAAAAAATAGAGACTAGTTTATGCATGAGGACTTGTGCTTCTGGCCACCATATGGTAATGAGGACTGGGATTTCTGTCCTTTAAATAAGCAATCAATACAATACATGATAAACAGTTTTCAAATAATGGAAAACAGCATCAAAGAAACCCACAATCACTGAGAACACAAAGTGAATTAGGTGAGCTCTCTGTTGACCAAGCTTATTCCTTGAAAAGAATTTTTAGGTTGAAAAATGGGTAAGGGGATCTCAAACACAGCTTGGTGGGCTTGCTGAGTTGAGAATCCAGAGTTAAGAGATACAGGATTGGATGCAATTTAGAGTGTAAATTACTGGAGAGGAGGATGCCATAATGAGAGAGGAAAATAAGGAGACTTGCAGAAGTCTCCTCTTGAATCTTCTAGCTGCTGAACTATGCATAAATAGAAGACATTACCTCGGCCAGGAAATGAACCACTGGAAATGAGTGGGTAAAATAATCCTTGGAGTTCATACAAATTGGCAAATAGTTTGTTCTTCAGTCATCTAAGGAAAAAGCCTCCTAAAACATGGGATGCCATATAGAATATTCAAAATAGTTTTGTTTTACTAGTGGTGCAAAATTAGCCTTAGATTACAGTCTACTCTGGACTTGCCATAACAATGTTTCAAAGCATGACTCTAAAGAATTAAATCTATTCTAAGTAAACTAATTGTATCTGAATAATGTTCAGTGATATTTTAAGAAATAAAACAAAATTCAACACCAACCACAGTAAAATCTACAATGTGTAGTATTCAATCAAAAATTGTGAGTCATCCCATAAAAGTAGAAAATAGACCTATAGCCAGGAAAAAAAAAATCAATCAATAAAAATAGGCACATAAATAACCCAGATGATAGAAAAGGCAAATAGAGATATTAAAACACCTGTTATTAATATACACATGTTTGATAAAGTAGAATAAAATAGGAATATTATCTGGAGAGATATAAAACTACTAGTGATGAAAAATAGTATATATGAAATGAAAAGATACATTCAATGAGATAAAAGCAGATTAAGTACTATAGGAAAAAGATTACTCCACTTAAAGGGCATAGCAAAAGAAACTATCATCACAATGACATATAAGTAAAAGGCTATAAAATAAAAAGAGAAAAATCACAGAGCCCTAAGAGTTATGTGTTAATATCAATTTGTCCAGCATCACGTAAAGGTGTTTTCCCTTGTGTTTCACTTCACTTTATTGTGTTTCACAGATACTGTGTCTTTAGAAAGTGATGGTTTGTGGCAACCCTGAGTCGAGCAAGTCTGTCAGGGCCGTTTTTCCAAAAGCATGTCCCCCCTCATGTCTCTGTGTCACGTTTGGTAGTTCTTGCAATATTTCAACATCTTAGTTATTATATCTGTTACAGTGATCTGCGATCAGTGAATTGTGATGTTACTGTTGTTATTGTCCTGGAGTGCCATGAACGGAGCCCATTTACGGCAGAGAACTCAATTAATGCCTGTTGTGTGTCCTGACTGTTCCGCAGACCAGATGTCTCAGGTCTGTCTCCTTCTCCTCAGGTGCCCCATTCCCCGAGACACAAAATTAGGCTAATTAATAACCTTACAATGGCCGTAAATGTTCAAGTTAAAGGAAGAGTCACATGTATCTCACTTTAAATAAAAAGCCAGAGATGAACAAGCTCAGGTAGGGATGCACACCGAAAGATGAGGCTGGCCACAAGCTGGGCCTCTGGCGCCAAGCAGTTAGCCAAGCTGTGAATGCAAAGAACGTTCTGCGAGGAAAATACAAGTGCTACCCCAGTGAAGACACATGGTAAGAAAGTGAAACTGGCTTATTGCTGACAGGGGGAAAGTTTAAGTCTTCTGGATAAATGAACAAGCCACCCATGACGGGGAAGGTGAGGAGGCTGCAGAAGAAAAGCTGGAAGCCAGCAGAGGGTGATTCATGAGGTTTAGGGAAAGAAGCCGTCTCTATAAATATAAGTGCAAAGTGAAACAGTGAGGGTCGATGTAGAAGCTTCAGCAAGATATCCAGAGTATCCAGCTAAGATCGTTGATAAAGGTGGCCACACTAAACAAAAAATTTTAATGTAGAGAAAACAACCTTTTGTTGGAAGAAGATTCCATCTAGGACTTTGATAGCCAGAGAAGAGAAGTCAATTCCTGGTTTTAAAGCTTGAAAAGACAGGCTGACCCTTGCTAGTATCTCATGCAGCTGGTGACTTTAAGTTGAAGTCAACGCTCATTTATACTCTGAAAACCCTAGAGACCCTAGAATTATGTAAAATCACTCTGTCTCTGCTCTACAAATGGAAAAACACAGTCTAGATAACAGCACATCTGTTTACAGTATGATTTACTCAATATATTAAGCCCACAGTTAAGATCTACTGCTCAGGATAAAAGGAGATTCCTTTCAAAATATTACTGCTCATTGATAACACAGCTAATCACCCAAGAGCTCTGATGAGGAGGTACAAGAAGATTAACGTTGTTTTTCTGCCTGCTAACATAGTATCCATTCTACAGCCCATGGATCAAGGAATAATTTTGATTTTCAAGTCTTATTATTTTAGAAATACACATGCCATAGATAGTGATTTCTCTTATGGATCTAGGCAAAGTAAATTTAAAACCTTCTGAAAAGGAGTCACCATTCTATATGCCCTTAAGAACATTTGTAATTTATGGGAAAATGTCAAAATATCAACATTGATTCCAATGCTCATAGATGGCTTTGGAAGGTTCAAGACTTCGGTGGAGGAACTACCTGCAGACGTGGTGGAAATAGCAAGAGAGAGAGAATCGGGAGTGGAGCCTGACGACGTGCCTGAATCGCTACAATCTCATGATGAAACCTGAGCAGATGAGTGGTTGCTTTTATGGATGGGCAAAGTGGTTTCTTGAGAAACAATTGACTCTTGATGAAGATGCTGCAAACATTGTCAAAATCACAATGAATGATTTAAAATTTTTCATAAGCTTAGTTGATAAAGCAGTAAAGCAGCAGCAGAGTTTGAGAGGATTGATTTCAATTTTGAAATAAGTTCTACTGTGGGCAAAATGCAAACAACATTCTACGCTACAGAGAAATCTTTTGTGAAAGGCAGAGTCAAGCAATGCAGCAAACTTCACTGACGTCTGATTGTCAGAAGTTACCGCAGTCACCCAACTTTCAGCTACCACTTACTCACCAGCCATTAATATAGGGGCAAGACTCCCCAACAGCAAAAAGATTATGACTTGCTGGATGGTGAGATGATTGTTATGAACAGAGTACTTTTTACTTAAGTTATGTACATCTTTTTTGGATATATTTTCATCGCACGTTTAATATGCTATAGTGTAGTGTAAACATAACTTTTATATGCACTGGGGAACCAATAAATTTGTGTAACATGCTTTATTGTGACCCTTGCTTATTGTGGTGGTATGGAACCTAACTTTTAGTATGTCTGAGGTATGTCTGTCACGGGAATCTCAAAAGAGGAAAGAGTAAGGGGAAAAGAATGGAAAATACATTTAAATTGTTAATGAACATTTATTATTTGAATAAATGCATTGCTTATTTGAATAATTAAATTTATTATTAGAAATGTTGCATTGAGTGATTTGAAAAAAGAACATATTTTTTGACAAAAATATAAACCCACTATATTAGTTTCACATTGCTAGTAGCTAATTACCAAAAATTTAGAGGCTTGAAGTGACACAACTTTGTTATATTAAATTTCTTGAAGTCAGAAATCTGAAATGGGTTTCACTGCGCTAAAACCATAAAGTCAGCAGTACCACATTTCTTTCTGAAGGTTCCAGGGTATAATCTGTTTTCTTGTCTTTTGTGGCATCCAGAGGCTGTCTTTATTCCGTGGGATGTGGCTCCCTTCCAACTTCAAAGACAGCAACCGGCCAGCTGAGTGTTTCTCACACAGCATCACTCTTCACACTGACTCTTCTGCCTGCGGCTTTTGCTTTTAAGAACACTTGTGATTCCATTGCACCTTCCTGGATGATCTGTGATGATCTGCTATTTTCAGGTAAGCATGTTAGCCACTTCAATTCCATCTGCAACCTTACTTCCTGTTTTCTATGTAACATAAGATATTAGCAGTTTCTGCAGATTTGGACTTGGACGTCTTTGGAGCTCATTATTCTGCCTACCACACACACAGATACAAAAATATCAACATATTTCAAGAGAAGAAACAGGAAGAAAACTACACCAAGACATATAATCAAATTGCCGCACTCAGAGAAAAATAATAAAACTAAAAGGCAACTGGGTATTTACTGTGTAGGACACTGCAAATAATGTTGCTTCCATGAGAAAAAATTCCATCTATGGAATCATAACTTGAGCATATTAGAGAGTTGCATTTGGATGATAAACAAATACCCAGACTTTCAAAGAGGGAGAAGCCCTTGAAATAATGACAGGGTAAATGAATTGTTTTAATTTTGCCAGAGCAAGGATGAAAGTGGTGGCCATCTTAAAAGCAAATTAGACGAAAGTAGGTAAAATTCTGAAGAAATGTTAAAGCCAAGATTGGGCTGTCACATAAACAAAAAAATTGGGGGGTCTCAAGTGCTAGATGAGGGTCACAAGCATAAGACCTTTTCTGTTGTTTTCCACGGGGTGGGTGTTCTCAAAAAAGATGCGGACAGGACAGGCGTCCATGAAGTGCTCTCCTGTGTCAGTTTCCCTGCTTATTTCTGTGGAGGCAAAGTGTCGCTCGGCGTCCTGGGCAGAGCGCGTGAGGGCGGCTCCCCGCGGGCTCCGGGTCCTGCGCTGTGAGCGATCCTCCTGCCTCAGCCTCCCCGGGCCAGAGCGCCCAGCCGCGTTTTGTTGGTTTTGTGTATTTTTTTGTTTCTTGTTTCTGGGGCTGGAGACGGGGTCTCACTGTGCTGGCGCTGGTGTGGAGCCCCTGAGCTGCAGCTGTCCTCCCGCCTCGGCCTCCCAGCGAGCTAGGATGGCAGGAACGAGCCACCGCGCGGGCCAGGCGCCCTCCTCTGCTCTGCACACGAATACTCGGTAGGTGACCGGCAACTGCCTAGGGATGAGCGCAGAGCCTTGGTGACACACCTCTGACCTTCTCGCCTAAGAATAAACTTAGACTGTGGAGGAAGAAGCAGCAAATTCTCTGTCCTTCTAAACCCAGGAGAGGAAAACAAAAACAAAAGCGAAAACAAAACAACACACAAGATTCTAGAGATAGATTCTAGAGATAAGTAAAAACAAAAATGGTCTTTGAGAGAGACCGAAAGCTCTGGAATGCAGAGCATTAAACTTCCTTTGAAGCTGACAGAGAGAACGAAAGTGAAATGCTTACCCTGGGGAAGGAACAGCAAAGATAAAGGGTGAAAAATTCTATTCCTAGACCAAGCGGAAGTCTCCCATCCCCACAGGAGGCGCAGGGAACTCGTTCTCAAGGCCAAAGGAAGTAAAGTGAGAGGCTCGACTGACGCGGGATCTGGGAATGGGAAGCTGAAAGCAACGCCAACCTCAAAGCCACGGAGTATGGGATCCACCTAAGGTCGTAGTTGCACCTGCCAAGAGATGAACGCCTTGACCCCGACACAAGCTTTGCTTTGTTGAGCAACGAACAGCACTTACTTCTGCCCTGGAGGAGAGACAATCGCGTGAAGAGGGACCCTACCGGCGAGCAGGAGCAGCGAAAGGTCGGGTCGGGCGAACTGAGAAGACACCTTCAGGCCCTCGCCTCGCGCCGCATCCCGGCCCGGGCGCCGACCGCGCTGCCGAGATGACGACGACGACGACGGGAGCGCAAACCCGGCTCCGCTTCCGGCTGCGCGGACTCAAACCTCACCTTTCCGACCCGCAGAGATGCGTCCGGGCTTAGAGGTCGTTTATTCGATGTTGAGCCAAGACGGTGCGGGACGAGCTGCGCTGCTGTGCACGACAGACCTGCTGATCATTCAAACACGAGCAGGTATTTACAGCACGTGCTCAGAAATAGGCTGCTGGTGCAGGAATGAATCCACATGCGGTGAGGAAGCCTGTAAGAACTCACACATTTTATGGCATTACTCCCTATGTGGAAAGTCTTCAATTAGGATTTAAGATTTTTCTCTAAACTGTATTTTATGACAATATAACGAAACTCAATTCTGCTGCTCTTATTAGTAAATGAAAAATATGTATATCTGCATTACCATATGTATAAATACGTAGTCATGTTCATTATTATTAAATTATATTTTGTTTGATTACATCATTTAATGTTATGAGATCAGATTTGAAAATGACTGTTTATTATATATTTTCCTTAATTTAATAAATAAAACTCACAAAATTAGCAAAAAAGGAAATAAAACACACACATTTATATGTTTGTGCATATATATACACACATATATAAAAAAACCCTTCATATTTATTGAGCAATCAACCATTCTGAGACTTGGAAATCTAGCTAGCTGAAAATACACAGATCCTAGTTATATTTAGTTTTTGCCCTTAAGATAATTTAGTTAAACTTTAAAAGCACATTCCTTTTATTAATGGAAATGAGGCAGACAACCTTTTGGTTCGACAGCTTGAGAAAGGTCAAAAAAGCTAGCCTTTATGGAAATCAAATTTTAAAATTAAATTCGAACAACACAAAAAAGAGTAGTCATCCAGCACCTATGTTAGGATGTATGGATAGCAAGGTGGGTCATTTAAAACATTTACAACGGTCCCATTTAATTTATCATGTCCTTAATAGTGTATTAATAGCTGCTATTTTCAAATAGGCCATGTTGTAAACATTTCAACAGCCGACAAGCCACGGATTTCTGTGTATTACTAGGTAAACTTGCACAAATTATTCAGTTTAGCTGTCTAATTTAATTGGATACATAAATCATAAACAGTATCATTTATGCTCTGTGGCCATAGTATTTCTCAAGAGAAAACTGAATACATTTTTATCTTTGTTAAATAAAAATATGTTTATATGGTCAGTCTCATAGGCATCTGAAATAAGAACTAATTTTTAAAACATTTTTCATGAAAAGTAAAGATAGTAAAGGGAAATATTAACTTTTATTACATGTAAACTGCTATTGTAGATCATATAATCATAAATATTTTCATTAAAATATCTCTATCTTAATTAGTAGAGCCAGTTTTTTCTTAGGCCAGTAGCAAATATTTTGTAGGTATACTACATTTCTTTATCCTCCATCTGTTGGTGGGCATTTGTCTCCATGTCTTGGTGTTATGCATAGTACTGCAATAAATAGGATTCATAACATATCTTTGAATTCATGATTTTAATTCTTTTGGATAAATACCCAGAAGTTGCTGGATCATATGGTAGTTTTACTTTTACTGTGCTGAAGAACGTCCATCACATTTTTCATAGCTGCTGCGCCAGTCAGCATTCCCACCAACAGTGAGCGAGGCTTCCAATTTGTGCACACGTCCATCAATACGTGCTGCCCTTTCTTTTTTTATTTTTGATAACAGCCACCCTAACATGTGTAAGCTGTTACAGACTTAAAAAAGGAAAGAAAATCTGCACTATACTGCAACGTAAATTAACCTTGGGGACATTATGCTAAGTGAAATAAGCCAGTCAGAGAAAGACAAATACTACGTGATTTCATTTATATGAAGTATCTAAAATAGTAAAATTCATAGTATCAAAGAGCGGAACGTTGGTTGCCAGGAACTGAGGGGAGGGGAAAACAGGAGTTGATAGTCAGTGGGTGTAAAATTTCAGTCGAGCAAGATGAATAAGCTCTAGAGATGTATTGTATGACTTTATACCTATAGTTAATAATAATGTACACTTAAAAATTTGTTAAGAGGGTAGATTTCTTGTTAAGTGTTCTTGTTAGAATAAAATAAGATAAAAATAAAATAAAATTAAATGATATAATTTTTTTTTAAAAAAATGTCAAATTTCAATGACCCCATAAGTACAAACTCTTTGAAAGTGTAAAATCTTCTTTAGGTTGGAAGCTGAATGAAAAACTAAACAGCGCTTGTTTTAGATTTTCAGTTAATTTCTTTATTTTAGCTTCTGCTTCATTCAATTATATTTTTTGAAACATCTATTTATATGAGAAAGAGTTTGCATGTGCAAGCATATGTGCCCATGTTTGCACATTTGTAGGTCGGGTCATACGTGATGTTAGTGGCCCTTATGAAACAATATTTGTGAAAGAAAAAAGTAATGTTTTCTTGTCCCAACCACTCTCATCATTTGAAATGTGACTAGGATTTCATTTTCTCAAAGTACTTCTTTTTAATTATCTGAGAAATATTTTTTAAATGAAATTATAAAAGGATCTATAAAACACGTGATTATACTTTTTTGTGGAAATTATATAGTTTTCTAGAATTGACTTGTACAACATAACATATACAATATGCTGTAGATAATATGTGACGAGGTTACTGTATTAAGTATCTCTAGTTTCAGAATTAAACAAGCCCTAAAAGTTACTGATTTAAACTTATAAATATTAATTTCTTCCTCATGCAATGTCCAAACTGCTATTGTTGATGTGTTTGTACTGTTCTACAGAGACACTCAGGTAACTCTTTCCGTCTTGCAGCTGAGCTTCAGAGCCCTTTGCCAGATACTCCGCATTTGGCCAGCAGAAGGGGCAAGAAAATAGGGCAGGACTTACAAACATTTGCATGAAGTGCATCACTTATGTTGACATTCTGTTACCCAAAACTCAGTCACATGGCCACACCTATATGTGCAAGGTAGGCTAACAAATATAATTTGGCTATGTTTCTACGAGAAGAAAGAGGAAAAAGGTCTTGTGAACATAGAGTAGTCTGGGTCACAGATTTTATGCTAATTTCTGATTCCTAAATAGGGTCCATTGAATCTACTTCCAATCCTGTTACTTTAGTTTCCTGAGATGATTCACTTATTAATTCAGCAATATGACATTCAATAAATATTTTCAAGTGCCTCCCCTGTACCTGGAGCACTTACTAACTATGCTGTGTGCACAAGGTGACTACCCGATTTCTCTTTATCTGGAAATGATGGGTTTTCTCACTTTCAGTGTTAAACATTTTCAGTGTTTTCAGAAGAGTCTAAGGAAATCCAAGAGAGTGGTTACTCAAATAAACAAATATTAGTTAAATTATCATTAAAGACATAGCCCATCAATTTCTCTTAGTTTGACATTTATTTTAAAATACTATAAAATAAAGATAAAATGAAAATCTTCATATTGAAAAGTGTTAATATTTTGATACGTAACTCTGTAATTACTTTTTACATGCAAACTCATAATACAAATACTAGTTTTCCATCTAACACTTTTTTAGTGGAATTTGATTATATTTAGAAACCAATGAGTATGTGTGTCTCTACCATCATTTTAATTATTCTATAGCATTTTAATGAATTAGTACATGATTACTTACTGTGTTAGGTTTTCATTGCTGAACATTTATTTCAGTCTTTGATTGCTGCAAACTCTGATTAAATCAGCATGCTTGGATATAAATTTGTGGACATTTGTGTCAACCCAACAACAGTGAATAACTGTGGAGCACATACTCCAGGCATAGCTTTTATGGCGAGAAACTTACAGGGACAAGAATAGGTACCACATTGCCTTCTGAGTAGTAACACCCAGAAATGTACCTTGGGATCTCAGGCTTTTAATTTACTTAATTGAGGCAGCCCCTGGTACTTCTCCAATATTGTGAGAGGCTGGGGCCTTGCCTGTGCTGCAGACCTAACTCTGTGCGCCGTGCCGAGCCGTGGTGTTCAACCCTGCTTTAGCCACGACCCGCATCAGATCAAGATCGCTGACTTGGTGGAGCTCGAGTCTCCACATCGCGTGGGTTTCAAATCCTGACTGGTCTCATTCTGCAGGGTAATGGCCTGTGTTCCAGGAGGCTAGGCTAATCAGGTCACCCTCAGGTCACCCTTGTATAAATTGGCCAGAGCATACACCACTAGCACTACCCAATGCAGACATAAAATGAGTTTATTTGTATAAAATGTTCCTAATAATAAACATATAGAGCATAAACAAACTCCCAAATTCTCATTATCCTACAGATGATCTGCAGGGACCGTAACCAATGTCACAATTGAGAGAGATTTTGGCCCTTTAATAATCTACGTATATACAAATAGGGGGAGGAAACATATTGGAATCATGCAGTAGTGCAAGTCCTTGATCCAGCACCTATGAAAAAATGGAGATTCTCCTGAGCTGAGTAATTGGAATCAGCTTTATCTCCACTGATTCAATTTAAAGCAACTGAGCCTTTTCTCTACTAAGCTCCTAAAAGGGAGTGAAAAAATGAACCACCAGAATTTTATAGATTTGTCCTTCCTCACGCTCAAGTTGTCTGATAATTAAAATTACATTACCAATATTCTTGATTGAATGCTTGATAGCACATATCCTTAAAATACTTTACACAGGAGACCTTTCTGGAGCTATTTTGTTAACTTTCATAATTTTTCCTGTGCTTACTGAAGAAGATGGGGTTGGACTTTGATGCTCTATTTGTAATGGTTAGACAGACTGAAATACCAGAAAAAATATTCTAATAAACAGTATGTTCCAATTATAAAGAGGAGGGAGGGAATAAAAAGTGAGTCTCTAGAATTATAGTGATTTTTTTTAAAAAACATATTTTTGTTTTAAAGAAATACCACTAAGAAATAAGTAAAACAACTATGTACTGAGAGAACCTTAGGGAAGAAGGTGTTTCAATCTGTTTGATGTTGATGTAAATAAATACCTGAGCCTGAATAATGCCTAAAGAAAAGAGTTTTACTTGTCTCACAGTTCTGCAGGCTACACAAGAAGCATGCACCAGCATTCGCTTCTGGTGAGGGCTTCAGGCTGCCCTCACCGAGCGAGGCAAGGCGGAGCTGACATGTGACGAGATC
>CAUYSK010029958.1:0-19298 GCA_963575035.1 Avahi laniger
TTCTACTTTCCTGGATTAAACTTAAGTCCATTATCCAAAGTGAGGCACCACAAGAGCAGAAGAACGGGATCCACTTGTACTCGCCATCGAATTGGTACTAACTGATGAACACTAGGGTGCTCACATGGCAGAAATACTCTCCAGGGATTAGGGGGATGGGGGGGTAAACCCGCAACTAAAGGACACGGGGAGCACTGCAGGGGGGAAGGGCATGCCTTTAACCCTCGCTTGGGTGAGGCAAAGACATAAAGTGTAACCATAATGTGTGTACCCTCATAATACCCTGAAATAAAAAATAAAAAGAAATAAAAAAAATTAAAAAAATAAATAAAAAAAAGATCAGTTACCTAATGTTATGAATTGTTCAAATGTTATAGATGAAAAAACAAAGCCTGACTCACAGTAGGCTCTAAATAAATATTAGACCCTCAAAATATATTTATTAAATAGAGAGGTGGAAGTGATAATCCAAGAATTTATCATTCTATTTCATGGAAAAGGGACTTGTGTATTTCCAGATAGCATTTCTGATTCCCTACCCAATTTTAAACAGAGAGGATGTACAGCACTACTATTACATTATTCTTGTTGATATAAAAAGCGAACTATAAATACAGCTTTATTAAGCCTTGCCAAATTAAGTTTTTTGATCATCTGAGCAAAAATCACTGTAGTTTAACTTTGGCATTATGAATACAATCAAGTGCTCTATGGAAATTAGTTATGAAAGTAGAGTCTTAGGAATAAAACTATATATCAATCTACTTTAAAATGCAAACAAATTAGTGCTAGTAAAAATAACAAATGCCAATGAAGCAAGGCTTTGTTGGTACGTCCTGAGCCACTGTATAAACTGGAAAGAAATAAATATATTTTAGTCAAAATTTATTAGCCCTATATAGTAAAAACTTTAATTTGCAAGTTTCATCTTCTCTGAAGGAAAGACCCTATAACAGCTTGCCTTTATTGAACCCATGCGCCAGCAACTCTACTAAATCCTTTCTGTATATTATCTCATTTGATTTTTCCCATAACCATAAGGGAGATATCATTAAGAAAAGATCATCATTTTTATCCACACGTTACAGCTGCAGGAGACTGATGTTCAGAGATGTTAAATACACTAGCCAGAATCCTACACGGCTAGTCAAAGGCAGGGATAGAAGTCTGCATTCACAACCTGTTAACCATACTTGAGTACAAAGACCATCCTGAGAATCCAACAAGCCCATACAGTAAATTAGGCAAATGAATACTAGGGAATCAATATTAAAATCACAAAAAAGAGGGGAGATAAGTATAAGCTGGAAGTCACAAATCAATAATGTTTAGAATAGTGCCCTGCGTCATCACCCCTGATTTGGGCTAAGAACATCCAGTTGAATCACGTCTAGAAATAACCCGTGGTAAATAATTGATTCCCTTATGGGCAGCTGGAGCCAGCCATCCGGGATGCTGGCCAAGGGGTTGTTATCCCTGAAACCAACTGGGGCTAGAGCTGTAAAGGTTTCTGAAGCGGCCAGAAATGCAGAAGCCAGACAGTAAGAATGAAGTCCTTGTAGAGTGCAGAGTCAAAGCACTTTAAGATCAAACCCAAAATGTGACATGGGAGAAGGGCAACTGAAGACAAGTAGCTGGAAATAAACTGGAACAGAATAGGAAGCAGAAGAAAAACCTACAGGGCCTAAGAACATGGGACAAGAGAGCTTGGTTCTCACTAAATGGACAAAGCCTTTGTAGGGTCAAGGTAGACAACAAAAATCCTCTAGGATATAAGAGGAATTTTTAGTCTAGCTTTGATAGTTATGGATAGCTTAGAATGTAATGTCTTAACTAGTCCTCTCCCTAGTATTAACTCAGATACTAGCCAAGAAATCTATTAATACCTATTTGCTGAGTATAGATCATGTTCTCAGTCCTCTGTTAAGTGCAAAGAAAAAAAGAAAGGCAGTAAGACATAGTCCTTGTTTCCCAGGTTTACATTCTGGTTAAGGAGGGGAGAGTAATCTCCCTGTCTTCCTTCCTCCAAACTTTACATTCAGTGCCCATCTCTCTCACAGGACCCATGCAGGTATCAAGTCAACTCACTCTGCCTGTGAAATGTCTCTTGAATACAGCATTTTCTTTTGCTTTCTTTTGCCACCACTCCAGTCTAGACCCACAAGCCTGGGATAGTAATTCCTAATGTCACTATTTTGTGGATGACTAGCTCTGTAAAACATTTAGAGGCATTACTCTGTCCACCCTCATTCCCCTCACCCCCATAAAGAAAGAAAAAAAAAAAAAGCAGGTCCCAGGATTAGACAAATACAGGAAACACAAGGTTAAACACAATTATACCAGTGCTTTTATTGAGCAACTGCTTAAGGCCTTTAAAATATACTAATTTACATTGTGCTTGCCCAAGAAGTCACTGCCCACCAGTATTTCTCAAACTTATTTAACCACAAGTCCCTTGTTTTGAGGAAAGTCTTCTTTTGAGGAAATTCAGGATAACACTTCGGGAAGCATTAGCCTGTATTCCTGAAACAGACTCCAAAGGGTCTACACAATCTCCCCACCCTTTAAACCCCTTCTACACACTGTTTTTCTGAAGGTATTATTTGCATATAGCATCTACCTAATCACAACTTTCAGAGGCTCCCCATGACTACTTTATGAAGTCTAAATTTGGCAATCTGTCAAGATATGACCCCCCCATTCAACTAGCCTGATCTGCTCATCCATCCTAGATTATCCCAGTCTCTGCACACCACTACCCTCTGTTTCACAAAATTTTCTAGATTTTGCTTAAGTATCATTAGAATTTTTCTTAGTTGCTTCCTTCTCTGAACTTTTGCCATACTTAATTTTTATAGACTATGCATGTTTTGTTTTCCTAAATAGATGACAAGCCTCTCATGGTTAAGAACCAGGTTTTTGTTTTGTTTTCACTTATTCGTTATACTTAGGACTTAGAACAATGTTCTACACAAAGATGTAAAAGATGACAATATAATAAAAATAATAAACAGTGACACTTTAAAATCTAGTAAAGCTTTGTTTGCCTAAGCTCTGCCTAACGAAAAGGCTAGATGCAGTATGCTTCCAGAGTGGCTCCATACATCCCCACATGGCTTTCATCAACAGAGTGCTGTATTAGTTAGTCAGGACTGCCATAACAAAACACCACAGACTGAGTGACTTCAACAACAGAAATGTACTTCTCATAGTTCCAAAAGCTGCAAGTCCAAGATCAAGGTGTCTTTGGTTTCTTCTGAGGCCTCTCTCCTTGTTGTATAGATGGCTGCCTTCTCATTGTATCCTAACATGGTCTTTTCCCTATTCGTGGGCATGTTTGTATCTAATCTTCTCTTCTTATGAAGACACAGTTACATAGGATGAGGGCCCATCCATAGGACCTCACGTTAATCTTAAACATCTGTTTAAAACACCTATCTTCAAATACAGTTGCATTCTGAGGTCCTGGGGCAGGCTGTGGAGAACTTCATCATATGAATTTGGGCAGGACACAATTCAGTCCATAACAGATGACTTTGAGTAACTTATTCAAATAAGTGGAACCAACAAAACTGACAGATTGAACAAAGACTAAAAGAAGATAACTAGACATCATAGTACTGTGGTGGTTCTAGATAACTAGATAAATAGAACCACCACTGGATAACTAGAACCACCACAGTACTATTCCAAATTTTCATTTGTAAGTTGCTTTAGATGTTTTTGAACTTATATTATTGTTCATTCTAGAATATTGCCTGGTACATGGTAATAAAGCTTTTGAAACTGGAAGTGCTTACCTTCTCTGTTTCAGGGAACATATGAAACAAACTTTAAAGAGACACAAACTGCTACTAGTTTCAATCAGTCATGTGGTCAAATACCAAACTGCCCATACTCAGGCACCTGCACAAACGAAGTCTTCCTTTAGTCCCAACTACTATGCCTTCTGAAGTATGAAAAGTATATATTTAGACATTTTTCCCTAGAACTTAACATTTTCACATCCAACTGCTCTCTAAAAAATAATAATCTATCATTGTACATATGAAAGGGTGGGGAGAAAGATTTGAAAAGAAAAATATATGAAAAAATTTCAGGACTTTCTAATTTCTTTTAGGACATCTTAGAATATTTCAATATCAGGAATTAATTTTCTGCATACATTCCAATGTCACATGAATGATTTTGAATAAAACAGACATAAATTCTTCCCTCATGGAGCTTACATTCAAAAGAAACAAGGAAAATAAATACCTAGTGCATTAGATGGTTAATAGTACAGCAGAAACAATAGTTCCCCACTGGAGCTTAGGGAGCTACAATTTAAATGGTGACCCAGGCAACTAAAGTCTTACCAAGAAAGGACTATGTTAGCAAAGACCAGAAACAGGCAAGGGAGCAAGCTATGGAGATGTCAGGGAAAAAGAACATTCTAGATGCAGGAACAGCAAATGCAAAGGTCCTGAATGGGAGTGTGACAGGTGGTTTGAAGAGCAAAGAGGCCAGCATGGCTGAAGCAGTTAGAGGGGAGAAGAGGAGGAGGCGACTGGTGAGGTCATATGAGCCAGATCATGCAGTGTCTCGAAAGCCACTGGCTGTTACGCTGCCAAAGGTTCTCAGCAGAGGAGTGACAGGATCTGACTTGCATTTTAGTGGAAATACTTGTGGCTGTGGAGATCAGACTAAAGCACATGGAGCAGGAAGTTAAGAGGCTATTTTAATGACCCTGTTGGAAAATGGTGGCGGCCGGCACCAGAGTGGTACCAGTGGAGTTACAGAGAGTGGTCAGTTCTTGATATGTTTTGTAGGTAGACCCCACTGACTTTGCTAATGGATTGAATGTGGGGTGTGAAGGGAAAAGCAGAATCAAAGATAACTCCAAGAGGTTTTTTTGCCTAATCACCTTAAGGATGGAGTTGCCATTAAATGTATATTTGAATATTTACATGCTGATTACTCACCTTCAGTGAGATTGATAATTTTCTAGGTATTATTTTAGTTCCAAGTTGAAACCTTGAGAAATGACATGCTTCAGCATACAGCACACAATTTCACACATATATGTACTCCAACGTTCCCTTCATAAATGCAATAATGAAATGTATGTAGGTAATAGAATATCTCAGTTTTCTGTAAGCTTGTTTCTCAAAGAATATTTCTTTGCACATTACCTGGGTGATAAGAAAATTGTTACAGAAGGAAAAGCTTTACACAATTAGCTAAGTTATGGCATTAATTAAACTCAGAGAAGCTACTCATTAGTTCTCTTGGTGAAAGACAAGAGCAATAACACGAACTTCTTATAAAAAGAAAAATTAGAGGTTCCATAGAAGGCAGAAAGAGGTTGCCAAGGAAACAAGGTCCTTTAAAAGTATGGCTGAAATGCCTCACCAGGAATGTCATACATTTAAACGGTGACATTGTTCAGCTTCTACTCAAGAATACAGGTAGATGGGAATTGATGTTGTTGATAGGGATAAATGCACTGAGTGGCCATAGGACAGAGAAAACAACTGGTGATTCAAAAGGTTTTTACTGAATCTGAGTAACAAAACGAAATAGGAGAACTGAGTGTAATTTTTAGAAAAAGTGTAAAGTTCAACTAAAAGCCTACTAAATATACTTATCGAGGCAATTCAAGTTTCCTTATGGCAATTTTACCAAACCAAGAAAAAAAACTGTGTACATCCATGTATATATATATAAAACACACATATATTCAATACTACCTACATATGTACATACATATACATACATGACACAGGCCCATGCAGCTTCCTTCTATATACTCATGAAAAAATTCACAGTTCTAAAAATGTGGCAAATGTGTCTTTCAAGCAAAATCAATTTCTCCAGATTTATGCTTTCCATTTATCCAATTCCTAGCCATCATTCAAGGCTCTGGGAAGCCTTCTTAGATCTCTCCAACCCACAAAGATTCTTCTCTGAACTTACTCCATTTATTATAATTACACTCACATGACTCATAATCACAACTGCCCCAGGGAATCTCTTATGTTGCAATATTATACTTTTAACCTGCTTTTACTGTTTTGTCATTTCAGTGGTGTTTAACTGTGCTACCAAAATGAACTGTGAGCTTCTTGAGGGCAGAGTACATACGGCTTATTATTTGGTAGCTAACACACAGTGATAAAGGGGCACCACGACGCTTTAGTGAATAAACTGACTTATCCATAATTGGTAAAATATATTCATTTTCTTCTGTTTAACTATTAAAATTATCTACTGAAACACAAGCTGAAAAGTAAGCCCTAAAATAAAGGTTTGTCTTTGGGATAAAAATATATATGTGGAAATGATCCAATCACTTAAGAATTCTGGGGGCAAAAAAGTTATGAAGATAAAGCAGAAGATCGTTTAGACACTTTCTAGTGTTCCCTAACTGTGTCTATGGTATTTCCCATGCTGCTCAAATATCAAACATACATAACTTTATGTAACCATAATTAAAAAGAATTTATGTAGTGTTACCCTGTAAAGGGGATCTACACAATTCTATGGAGAGGCTCTGTCGTCTTGGTCTTTATTTTCATATCCTAAGAAAATCTCCTGATCCAAGGCTTTCTCCTGGCAATATTAAATCCCACTTCAATATTGTGTGAATTAAATATACCAAGAGTCTAATAAAGACAGTAGTCTACAATGCCAACTTTGGTAATGTCTCTCCACTCTCCCTATTATGAGGTTCCATTAAACTTAGACATGATGGATTTTAAAGTACCTAAAGTATATAAATGTATTTCTCCCATATCATAATATAATTTTGATTTTAGTCCCTTAAATCTTTTCCTATATATTGTCAAGAATACTGACATTTAATGATGCATTTTCTAATTGTAGTACAATAAACCCATAGAGCTACAGGAATCTTTTTGAAGAACAATGCAAACACCTGAATATTCCAAAGTCTTAACAATAGAACCTAAGCATCTTAAATGATATGATAGAATATACATGAAAGTATCCTATAAACTATAATATAAAACTCTATTAAAACATAAGATCAGATGACACAGCCCATAGACTACCCAATGCAAGATTTACATTTCATTTATTTTCTTACAGTAAAAGTAAGTAAAACTAAAAAAAATAAAAGTTTTAAATAACCCATTCCAAGGAACATACCCTAAGAGAGAACCATTATTTATTTTCTTGATGTATATATGGTACACTTACACCATGCCATTGCCTTCCCCAATAGTACCATTTAGTACAAACAGAGAAATAATTTGTTTAGCTGTATAATCAGGAGAGACTGCACACAATAAAAGAAAGCATTCTGGTTTTTAAATGAATAAAAATTGATTGTGTCCCTATAAAAACCAAATTGGCAGAGTGTTAACTGCATTTCACATAAACATCTGTAGCAGACTGCGCCTCTCCGCTGAGCTGTAATGCAATATAGGACACTTAGGAATAAATGCATCCTCCAGATGAGTTCAGAGAGATTTTCTAAAAGCGCCTGATGAGATTGTAAAAATCGGATTAGTCAGAACTGCTAATGACACTTAAAACAAAGGGAAATCTTTAAACAAAATTATTTTGCACTTGTTCTCTCTTGATAAATTATATGCAAATTAGTGTTGATTGAAAAATGTTTGCCTTGAAGGTAAATTCACACTAATAAAGGAAAGGTCATCTGTCTCAAACACAGTATCTCTCATTAGGGGGACTTTAAAATGAATCATGTTCTTTCCTTTTCGTAACTATTTCAGTAAACAGTAGGATGATGTTAGAGACATTTATATTTTATCTTCAGTGCATTCCTGGGTATTATAATTATAATTATGATATGCATGCTTTTATATTATTCTCAGTTCCAAGTGTGTATGTATGTTTGTGTATCTATACCTCTTTATGTATTCATTTTGTGTGTATACATTTTATATATAAATATATAGTATGTGTGTACATAACTATATGTGTGTGTGTATATATGTATGTGTATGTATGTGTGTGTGTGTATATATATATATATAAATAAATATAAAGCTACCAAAGTTTTCCATTTTTTTCTACTCCATTAGTTTGAGGAAAAGCTGTTATTTCAGTCAAAATTTCTCATATTTTCAGATAGCTTCATTCTTGGCATAATTTTTTAAAAATTCATTTCCCATGGTTCAAGTAAACATTTTTGTTATTTATCCTCTCTGCTAAAAGATCGATATACTGTGTTAGAAAGAACAGATTTCAAAAAACCAGGAACAAGTTTATAAAAGGAACAGCTTTATAACCAGAGACCTGAGGATCAGCCTCTAAGCCTCGGTTTTTCCATCTCTAAAATATGTAATATAATGTACAGCTCTTTAGCATGTGCAAGATTTTGCATAGCTCTTTAACATGTGCAAGATCTTGCATAGCTCTTAGGTTTTCTGTGCAGCTCATACACATAAAATGACATGTACAGAGCTTAATATTATATAGGTATTTCACCTATACATTAGGTGGTACATTATTATTATTGTACATTATTATTATTACTTTTTAAAGAAATTTAATGTTAAGGCAACTCATGCTTTAAAATAGAGACACTGGATATATTTAGAAGACCGAAACAAACAAATCCAGTTTACCAAAAGCCCAAGACATTTTATTTGCAAGTTAGAAGAGACTGAGGTAAAATTATATATTTATACCACATAGTCCACAGGGTTAGGAAGTAGAAACTGAATGAATGTTGACCATCAGTACCAGATGACCTGAAGGGACTCTACATTGAAAAAAAAATGACATTTATAGAAGTTTTATACCAATTCTGAAAGGAACAAGCAGTTGGAAAAACAATGTTTGACAGAAAACAAAACCAGGAAGGATGTAACACTTAATTTGAGAGGCAAGGAATTAAAGAGTGATTATTTGGCAATATTAAAAATTTAAGACACATAAAAAATATTTAGATCAGGGACCTGACAGGATCCTGACATGAAATCTATCCTGAAAAATCATACATAAAGAGCTCCAGAAAACAATGCAAACTGCTTCTGACACTGCAGCAGTGTGGAAAAGTGACCTCCTAAATCTCCATAGGCTTGTGAGTCCTAAGCGAATTCCTTACTGTCTTGCTAATCCTCACCAAAAAACAATAAACAGAAATAAAACCAAATTGCCTTTAATTTATATTTTCTTTCCCAAGAATAACAAGGGTTTTCTTTTTGTTTTTTGGATTTTTTTGTAATTATTCTGGTGTGCTAAGAATGACCTTTGGAAGACAATAAAACAAATACATCAAATACAGAATTATAACCAACTAACTTGATCACAATCAAATGATCTTTGGTGAGTTAAATTAATTAATTTATATAATATATTTATATATAATAACCTAAATAAATAATAAAGTACGTTACTTCAAACATTTAATACCCTATACATAACACTGTGATAGACACTGAAGAATGCCACAGATATACGTAACAGTTCTTGTCCCCAAGGATCATCAGCTCTCATGGGAGAATTACAGACACTCAAAATATTTAATAAGATTAAAGTGAGTGGTACAGGCAGGATGTGCTGTCAGGGTTGACCAATGCAGAGGGAATGATGGGTGATGGCATCACGAAAGATGTGAGGTTTCGAGTGGTGCCTGGAAGGTAGAGAGTGTGCACAGATGGAGAGAAAGGAGAGGGTATCTAAGTGGAGAACCCAAGAGAAGCTGGAGTAACCGTGGCAACTACAGACACCTGCCTGAGACTGGCTTAGCCATAGGGAGAGCTCTGGGCAGAGAGTATTAGGAAATAGATCTCTGGCTGCAGCTTGGAGGGCAATGTTGCACAACTTACAATGGCAGGCTAACTCTGTGTATTGAGGTTTGGAGAATTTCTTCATGGATCTAACAGATAACAGCAATTAACAAACCTGGTATCCGAGAGAAAATTCCTAAGAAGAAGATTGGCCAGAGCAGGCAATGAGTCAAACTCAAATAGCTAGTCTACACTGGAACTTGATCAGCCAGGATACAGTCAGGTTTCAAGGACAGGCAAGGACCCAAAGATGAGGTGAGAGATTCTGATATAGGGGTCTGCATGGTTCTGGAAAGCTGAATCTCAGAAAGGATAACAACTTTGTCCACAGTCACAACATGAGGTGGCACCAAAGCTGGGACTAGAACCCAGAATGCTTGACTCCTATCCATAGCTCCTGCCCAGCATCATCCATTAAGTTCCCTGCTCCACTGTAATTTGCTGCTTGACACCTTGAGCTTGCATAGTCCCCAATGAATGGGTAGGATTGTGATTGGGTAGTTATTTCAGTGACTATAAGTTGGAGGTGGGGGTATGATAGAAACTTAGGAGTGGTTGTTCTGAGTGGAGGTTTTACAGACAGTGTAGACAACTTGGGATGTTGTTCAACCAGCGGATAGCCCAGGAAACACCTAGAGTGCTGGTAATGTCTGATCATGATTGTGGAACCTGTACTTGGGCTCCTCCGTAATTTCTATAATTCATGGAACTAATTGCCTTACCATTCGTTCTGGTGTTAGTGGCATGGAAGTAGAGCTGCAAAGCTTAATGGACTAGGTGCATCCTTCCTTTAATGATATTAACTCAGTAGTGAGAACATTTGCTCATTCACTCATTCCCCAAATATTCACTAAGCTCCTACAGGTACGAAAGGAAGTACAGTGAGTAGTGTTCTGCCATGAGCAGGCATAGTCTCAGCTCTCCCACTAAACTAGCTATGTGACTTAGCTCTGATCATGCATACACACATCTCACAGGGCAATTATTAAATATGAGCAATAAATCTACTCACTACGTTGTAACATGCTTAGACCATGGCCTGGCATATAATAAGTCCTCAATGTTAATTATTATGATATGATTATTATTGTTATTTTATTTATTTCAGATTATGGGAGTACAAATGATTTGGTTACATAAATTGCTTTTGTACCATGCCCATCCCTCAAATAGTGTGCATTGTATCTATCAGGTGTGATTTTACCCCTCCCCTCCACCCCTTCCACCTGCTTGGTTTCCAATGAATGTTATTTCCATCTGTGCACATAGGTGTTGATTGATTAGTTCTAATTTAATGGTGAGTACATGTGGTGTTTATTTTTCCATTCTTATGATATTTCACTTAGAAGAATGGGCTCCAGCTCCATCCAGGTTAATGTAGGAGGTGTTAGTTCACCATCGTTTTTTATGGTTGAGTAGTACTCTATGAAATACATATACCACACTTTATTAATCCACTCATGTATTGATGGGCACTTGGGTTGTTTCCACATCTTTGCAATTCTGAATTGTGCTGCTATAAACATTTAAGTGCAGGTGTCTTTTTTACAGAATGACTAGATAAGCCAAGTCAAAAATGGCTTCCAGAGGTAGAGATACTTGTGTGGGACTAGGAAGTGCTAGTAGGCATTTTCTATTAAGAATAAATAGAAGGTCATTTAAGGAAGATGAAAATAGCCTGTGAAAATAATGGAGGTATGAGGCCACAAGAGAGGAACTGTTCATTATGGCTGGAGTTAGACGACTTAGAAGTAGAAGCCAAATCACAAATGACCCTGTGTGCTAAGCTAATGAGTTTGAGTTTTATATTTAAAGCTATACACAGCCATTGGCAAAGTTTGTGATGGGGTTATGACATGATCAGTTTTGTGCTTTAAAAGATCATTCTGGCAGTGGTGACAGCAAAATCATTTGGAAGCTCTTTGAGCAGCACTGGCAGGGCTGGGGAAAATGAAGATGGCGCACATTCAAGAGGATTTATGAGGACATCTTTATATGACTCGATAACTATAATAATTAGATGTGAGAAATGGGTAAGAGAGCACAGGATGACAAAGTTCTAAGAAGTGGGCAGCTGTGTCATGGACGGGCCATTTTCTGACATGGGGAAGACTAAACATGCAAAAAGTTTAGGGATGGGGATAAGCTCAGGTTCAGATCTAAAATCTAAAATGTGGGATATTCAGGTGATGGTGTCCAGTGGGCACCTGGATATGAACATGGAGCTCATACATCGAGTTTCTTTTGGAACCTGGATATTAGTAGAGACACAAATTTATGAATTATGGGTTTTTAAACCGTAGTTAATGACATGAAAACAGATAAAGTTGCCCAAGATGAGTATGAAGAGAATAAAGGGATGTATAAAAGAGAGAGACAGAGATGGAGATGGAGGGAAAGAGAGAGAGAGAGAGAGGAAGAAATGAAAAAGAACCAAGTCCATGTGATGAAGGTTCCTATGAAGATTCCTAAAGGTGGGAGAGAAAAGTAGGCATATCTTCCCACAGACACACAGATGCTTAGGACGAAGCCACCTAAATCTGCATGTGGGTCATTTTACAGAGCAAGTCGTATTAATTATGAAAGTCAGACTTTTTTCTGGCATCCTTCAAAACCATTTACAAGTCCAAAAACCAGACCCAAATATACATAGATGAAGGATGTGAAAGAAACAAAGGAAACTCCAAGATCTAGGGCCTGAATGACTTGAAGAATTATAACAGTCATAAACAGGAGCTTTCATAAGAGGTCAACATTGTATACAGTACATGCAGCAGAGAGAAAAAAGAAGATAGAGATACTCCCATAATCTGCTTTTGAGTTACTTATATAGATAAGACAGGTAAAACCACCCAAATCAGATTGGAAGGCTAATTTCTATCTGTCTCCCCCCCCCAAAAAAAATTAGAACACCAATGGGGGCAAATGTAATGCTAGAATAGTCCCCACTGTAGTTTTCTTTCAAGCAACATAGTATGGTATACATACATAAAGTAAGAAAGAATTTATAAAATTAGATATTTCTTGATTCAAAATCCAGTTCCTGATGGGTGATCCATGTACCATGCAGATCTGAGTATTTCCTACAGGGCAGGTCTGCTCTTGACAATTCTCTCAGGGTTTGCATGTCTGGAAAGTCTTTATTTCTCCTTCATGTATGAAACTTAGTTTTGCAGGATACAAAATTCTAGGCTGGCAGTTGTTCTGTTTAAGAAGCCTGAAGATGGGGCCCCAATCCCTTTTGGCTTGTAAGGTCTCAGTTGAGAAGTCTGCAGTTAACCTGATGTGTTTTCCTTTGAAAGTTACTTGACATTTTCACCTTATGGCTCACAGGAGTTCCTCCTTGGTGTTGACTTTGGCCAGTGTGATAGTGTGATGCCTATGTGTCTTGGAGATTGTCTTTTTGCAATGAATCTCCCAGGTGTCCATTAAGCTTCTTGTACCTGAATGTCTAAATCTCTAGCAAGACCAGGGAAGTTTTCTCCAATTATTCCCTCAAATAGGTTTTCCACCCCTTGTGCATTTTCTTCTTCACCCTCAGGGATGCCTATGATTCTTATATTTGGCCATTTTACATAATCCCATATTTCTTGTAGGCTTTATTCATTCCTCTTCATTCTCTGTTCTTTATTTTTGACTGTGTGAATTAATTTGAAAGAATTGTCTTCAAGCTCTGAGATTCTTTGGTTGGTGGGACTGCAAATTAGTACAACCTCTATGGGAAACAGTATGGAGATTCCTCAAAGAACTAAAAGTAGACCTAAAAGTAGTGGGATGTGATCCAGCAATCCCACTACTGGGTAATTACCCAAAGGAAAAGAGGCCATGTTATCAAAAAGACACCTGCACCCCAATGTTTAGTGCAGCACAATTCACAACTGCAACGATGTGAAATCAACCCAAATGTCCATCAATCCATGGATGGATTAACAAAATGTGATGTATGTATACCATGGAACAACACTCGGCCATGAAGAAGGATGACTTAACGCCCTTTGCAACAATATGGATGGAACTGGAGACTATTATCCTAAGTAAAGTATCTAAAGAATGGAAAAACAAACACCACATGTATTCGCTATTAAATTGGAATTAAACAATGAGCAGACATGTGCATAGAGGGAAGTATAACTCAATGAAAATCAATCTGAGGATGGGAGGAGGTGGGGATGGGCAAAATCCTACCTAAGGGTACAGTGAACACTATCTGGGTGACAGGCACACCTATAACCCTGACTCAAGCACTACAAAACTGATCCTTGTAACCAAGATAATTTGATTTGTACCTCTGTAATACTTTGAAATAAAAAAAAACATTGAATTATACACTTTAAATGGATGAACTTTATGGTATGTGAATTATAACTCCATAAAGCTGATTAAAGTAAAAAACAGTTCTTCTACTTGCTAACTATGTAACTATGGGACAAGTTAATAAATTTTTCCTTGTCTCAATTTTTTAATATTTAATTAAGTATAACAATATAGCTGCTTTGGACTGAATGTTTCTGTTCCTCCAAAATTCCTATGTTGAAATCTTCATCCTCAATGCAGCGGTATTAATATTTGGAGGTGGGGCCTTTGGGAGGTAATTAGGGTTAGATTAGGACATGAGGGAAGGGCCCTTATTATGGAATTAATGCCCTTTTAGAAAAAGAGGAAGAGACATGAAATATTGCTCTCTAGGAACACACACCTAAGAAAGGCCATGTGAGGACACGATGGGAAGATGGCTATCTACAAGGCAGGAAGCAGTCCCTCAGCAGGGACCAATCTGCCTACACCTTGATCTTAGACTTCCCAGCTTTCAGAACTGTGAGAAATGAATTTTTGTTGTTTAAGCCACCTAGCCTTTGGCATTTTGTTATAACAGCCTGAGAAGACTATAACTAAGACAATAGCTCACTTATAATTTGTTGTGAATGAGGAAGAATTTAGATAAATTGTAATAGTTAATAATTTTTTAGTTCTTGTACAAGTAAGGCAATGTGCTAAGCTCTTTACATGTAACATCTCTATTAATTCTTCCAAAGCTCTCTAAGGGAATGGACTGAACCATTAATCAGTGGGTCTCATGGGAAATGGATCTTTTGTTTTGAAGATATTTGAATCCTGAGGCAACTAAACTGCTTCCTAGAAAACAAGATTCCTAGATAATGGAATCTTACTTTCCTGTTTGCACATAGCATCACAACACATATACATGAGACCATCTCCAAGTTTAATTAGAAAGTGATTGTATCTCAGACTGTAACTGAGGAATCCATAAACTGTAGGCAATTCCTGGTTCTGCTTCATTACCTCAGAGTGACTCGAATACAATGTGGGCCAATTTATAGAGCTGTACTGATTACGGAGGTCAAACTTTTTCTGGCATTCATCAAAACTTCTGAATTGGCAGATTCTTAATTTATGTTTTAGTGAGCACTTAGGTACTACTGCAGGTATTGTGCTATGGGTTTCACATGCAGCTCAGTTTATCTTTACGATACCACTATGTGTTGATGTTAAACCACGATGATTTTAAAATAAGCAAACTGAGATTTTGAGGTTACTTGACCAAAATCATAGGGTTAATACACAGAGTAGGGACATGTATTCCCCATTTATCATGTCCTGGCCACTACTGATATAATAATACTTTATCTCTGAAATACTTTTCTTTAGGTGTATTACAGTTCACTTTTTATTTTCCTGTGATTTACACTCACAACCAAATGAGAGCCAGTAGAAGGTACTCCATTATATACTCTCAACTAATGAGAATTAACACACCATACAATAAATATTATCAACCCATTAGCTATCTACAAGACTATTCTAGATGGGCTACTTATGGGAGCTGCCACAGAGAAAGAGAAGAATTAATGTCATCCTAGATATTGAAACAGGAGTCAAGAAAATGGTTCAGGATGGAGAGAGAAGGTTGAACCACACCCTGATGTCAGGTGGACTGGGCTGACTGATCAATAGTGCTACGATGCCTAGCTGGAAAAATCTACAGCCAGGGACAGGTTGGGACTTCAGAGATTTGAAGAAAATGAAACAAATTTTTTTAATGTATTAATGTAATCTGCCTCTGCAAGAGGACAGTGCTCTAATAACTACACACAATCCTAAACAGGGATGATTTAATTAGCACTCTCATTTTCAAGAATATACCGCCCCATGCCCACCCTCCAAACTATGCTGACCGTGCACCATTAGTATCTGCCCTGACACACCACTGAATGTCATTGTAACCCCAACTGCGCCCACCCTTAAACCCTTCAAGCTCTGAGACTCCTTGGTAAAAAATATTTAACATCTAATATAAATTTTGCCCTCACATGAAACGGAATTTTTAAGGACATTAGGAAACTTAAAGTTTTAGTGAGCAAGTAGACAGCTTTTTAAAGTATTTCTATAAATACTAACAAACTTAACTATTGCTTTTTTTCTAGGAAGGTGAGATACAGTTGAGTCCAAAAGCCTCTATAACCTGGATTCCTGCACGTGTGATACGACTGTTTCCCATAAGCATCTACTGACTGAATGAATGGTTAGTTTGTTCCCAAGGCGCAGCGTAAAGAGTAATTTTACATATTCTGTCCAACTTAGGTTCAGATGGCCTCTATCAGATTGATTTAGTGCAATTTATGTAGCCAGTGTAAGTAAAATGAGTTCTTTTCAAAGCCTGGAAACAAGGCCCAATATTCCTTTCTAACAAAGCATGAGCAGGTTCACGAGCGAGGCTCCGTCAGACGGGAGCAGAGGTGGATTTCCAGGATTGGATCTAAATGTGAGTGCAGCTGGTACTTGTTATTCTAAGGAAAGACATGAGGGGACACAGATTCAGAAAAGAGAGCAACAACAAGAAAGACTCATTCTAGAAAGCAAAATCAGAAACGAAGTGCCATTTGCCAAGAATAGAACATAAGACCACAGAACAAAAGCAGGCAGAGACAACAACCTAGAAAGGTTTTCAGTACATAGATTTTGGTACCAAGGAGCTAGCACACAGATTGAGGATTTAGTCAATTAAGTCAGATTAAAATGTGAACAGGAGGTGCTGCTGTTCGGGGCTGATATTAGGTGGGAACCATTTGGTACCCAGGCGAGAGGAGAGCTTACTTGGTGATGAGCAAATGAGCATCTTCATGGCTTCTTGCTCATAGCAGGTATATGATACATATTAAACCTACACAGAGAAGTGAGAAATGTAGGAGCCAGAATTTTATATCTGAGCTTATAACCTTATAAAGGGACTATACCCCTAACCATTGAAGTTGGATTTGAACTGTCTACACCACCAGCCAAATTTCACTCTGTGGGAGGTAGTGATATTAAAACTATCTTTAGAAAAATATTCCTCAAGATAGCCATTACCAACCTATTTGTGGAAAATATGTAGTTTTAAGTACAATTTTAAAATGTAATGCTTTTTTCCTATAGCTAGAGATGTTAATTCAAACCATGTGTGAAATTGGAGGGAAATGGAACTCAAAGCAGACCCCAACAAAAAATTCTGAGTTTTCACAAGATAATTAACCCAATGTTTCCACATTGCCAGTAGTAGAATACCTTTTGTTTTGTGTTGTTTTGTTTTACCGTGTGTGTGCGTGTGTGTGTGTGTGTGTGTGTATTTTGAGGAATTTTGAATTTGCTTCTAGAGACCGGCTGAGGTTAGCAGTTAAAAACCCACCTTCATCATCCATACTCATTCTTTTAAAAACTCCCCTTCCAGATTACCTCTTTTACTGCTATTACTACACTGAATGATTTGGGCTGGACAAAGATTGGATTTTATACATTCACTAGTGATTTAAGAGAAGCTGAAATTGGTAGCTGAAATGGAGACTTTATAGTAACAGGTAATCAAAGATTAACTATCCACTGCTCTGTGGCCTACTGGGAACCAACTGGGCAGCAGAGGCCCCCCTTACCCCCGGTCTATGGAAAAATTGTCTTCCATGAAACCAGTCCCTGGTGCCAAAAAGGTTGGGGACCACTGCCTTAGTGTATGCTGAAGACAAAATAATATTTGTGTTTGGCTTGGTATCTAATGACAGTAAGAATATAAGCATAAAGAACTGATTTTTTAAAGTAATGACAATAATTAATATTAATTTAGGCTCTTGTTTTCTAGATGTGTATTTCACATCAAGATTTTTTGTTTTCATCAGACATCATTCTAAATTTTTATAAATTAACAAACATGTGAGTGCAATAGGCCTTCAGTTTGCATCAAAATCTCCTTCTACTCTTATTTCACTGATTTCCTCTCTAGAACTATTGACCAGGAGAATACAATTGACTGAAACAGGTAAGCCTGAACTACACCAGTTTCAGACATAAGAATTTGGTAAAAATATTTTTAAAAAATGCATTTGTTTTTATATCTGAAAAGCCTTTAGAATGATATAAAACATATGAATCAATATTTTGCAATATTATTTATTAAACATCCATATGCCCTTATTTTCAAATAATTTTTAAAACATCGTAACATACACTACCTCAAGGAAATCCCTTATTGAGGCACATAATAAAATTTTGCTCTGTATTTCCTATTATATTGCAAATGTCACAAGAAGACAGATGAACTGCAATTCTTCACATTAAGCCTAAACGTTAAAAACCACCTTTTGAATTATGACGACAGCTGCTATTTTCAGGATTGGTGGTTATTTCTGGCTGTACTTCTGCATCTTAGATCTGCCTACTGCCTTTGTTGAAAATGAGCCATTGCAGTTCGGATAGATCTTCACATTTCTATTTGCCTAAGATTTTCAGAAATTGAAAGCAATTCAAAAATATTTCACATTATACTTTACTGGGTCTTTATAAAATGTTCCTGTCGACACCACTTCTAGCTTATCTTGAAGTAGCAGCTTAGTTGTCCCGAAATCTCTTCTCAGTTAGCAGGCATTGGTATCTACTACATGTTCAGCAAAGTCAAAGTATGCCAACTAACTCCTACATTGCTCTGAAGTTAGTAGAACTATCATGCTCTGAAACCTCATTATTGATAATTCTGTCTTGTTATACATATTACACATATTACAATTTTATGCTTCCTCCATCACAAAAGACAGTAACCTGCTTCATCTTTTGTCTCTCACCACTAGGCCTTCCTCCTCTTTGGGGTCCTCAGCTTCCCTAACATTCAATCTGAATACGTCTTGCCTACACCATTACCAAATGGCTACCTATCATCATTCCCAATCCATTTTTTAAAAAGTCTTAAACATAGGCAACTGCAAATGTTAATGAACACACCAGTCGGGGGTTCTCTGTTGCTCACCACACAGAAAGCCAGTTACTGAGGGTCAGGGGTTTTTCTGGAGGTGAAATGAATAATGCATGAGGGGAGTGAGCATCCTTACATGCTTGGGGAGGAGTGCAGGGCACGCAAGTGCAGTGAAAAATCATGCTACTACATACATCCTGTGATCAAAAAATGGTGGCTCGGCCAGGCGCGGTGGCTCACGCCTGTAATCCTAGCTCTCTGGGAGGCCGAGGTGGGTGGATTGTTTGAGCTCAGGTGTT